>JAKLMK010000049.1:0-189383 GCA_022813445.1 Neophaeococcomyces aloes | reverse complement strand
CCACACTCTCATGCCCAACCTCAAATCAGCTCTGCCCCATCCACTCGCCATAATCGTAACTCCTCAGAAAGCACTGCTATACAGCCAGTATCCCAATCTCAGCTAGAAGCAGCTGCTGGTGCTCGCCGCGAGCGAAAAGTCCTTGACCTAGAAATCTCAAATTCTTCACTCTTAGCCATCAACAGAACGCTTGAAAAAGAGCTCCGTAAACAGAATACAGAACTGCGACGCTTTCGGCGCTTGTCCCGCTCTGGACGTCTCTCATTCAACCCTTCGAATAGAATTGTCTCTGGGGCTTCGATGTCCACTCTGGATACCCTAGATGAAGTTGACCCAGACCAAGGGCGGTCAACATTGTCATTAGGTAGCAGCGAGGACAACTCTCTGGACGAAGATGATATGGACGACTATTCCGATGAAGGCAGCTCTTTTACGGAATCGTCAGACACCATACGCCGTAGGACGCGCGATGAAAGACGGCTACTGCAAGATCTGCAACGACATCAGCAGATACTCATTGACTCCCAGAAACTAACACAGAGTATACAAAGGTGCCTGAATTGTACGGACGAATTGATAAGAGACGCGAACAAAGCGCTTTCGTATCAGGTCGGGGCTGAAGAGGTCAAGATCGGAGGAAGGGTGCTCGTTCACGACGACGAAGAACTCTCGGAAGTCGACTTCAGCAGAGTCAGCGAGTCCATCAGTAAACCACAGCAGAGCTTGTTAGGCACGGCTGTTCCAAAGACCTCGCTGAAAGAAGCGAGCATGTGGCTGAGTGGACTGCCGTCAGTGAATGAGCTCAGTGACACCAAGCCTCAAGACCAGACCATACTACATTCTCAGCCAGGACTGACACGGAGTCCAAGTCCTACGCTAAAGTCAACCATCCCACCTGACAAAGAGCCCCCTATCCCGACGGAGCTGGACTAATCTAGCCATTGTGCTCGAATACGAAGTAACGAATAACGAAAGATCGAAAGAGAAGCCGCAACTTAAAACAGTCACCTACACAGGTAGATCACTGTACTAAGAAAAGAGCTGGATTTTTAACGATCAAACTTGAAATGCAAGGTGTTGGAAGGCGCAGGCGCAAATGTTTGTAAAAGGGATTAGGAAGGCTTGAGAGTTTGATACCATTGTTATTGTTGTGGTTGTTGATTACTTAGTTACTTAGTTCGTTGCTGTCTGCTTCACTATGTAGCAGATGAATGATACCCCCCTTTTCCAGCTCTGCTTACGATACCTATGTAGTAGTGTCTAGCAGTAGTGCAAATTTTTTAAAGCAATGCCTTGTGGGTCGCATGTTCACTTGTTTGTGATGAATTATACATACTTGCTTGTTGTTCAAGCCGGCTTGAGTATAGGCCATTGGTACAGTATTGCATAACCGACCGTTTGAAGTCACAATTGCGCGCTTCAGCCATGTCTCTCCCACGTCCGCTTTGTCAAGGCTGTTACCGCCAACACGGTTCTTTCTAGTGTTTGGTCGACTTAGTGCTCGTTCAGACGAATTCTTTCTTGGTCATGAATGCATGTACAACGAATGGCTGTACCTGTTCAGGAGTGCTGCGTGACAGCCGCTAAGAAATTACCAGCTAGTTAACCAGAATGTCGGGAGAAGTATGAAGAGCTTCGTTACAACCCGGCGAGAGTGAAAGATCACAGCACGTTGTGTTTGGATTAGTTCTCTGATCGACCGTTCGAGGTTAGGATGGATGGTTCTCGATCTTTCGTGAGGTGGGAGTTGAGGGAGTTTTGGATGATCTCTCAGATGTGGAACAAAGATGGCAGGTACCCTCGAACGCTTGACGGTTTGTCGTCAATCTGGTTATGTCGAGTGGTTGTTTTAGTTCTTGTTCCGAATGCGCCATCTCCGCATGGGAGGCAATGATCCGGCAATAGGACATTGGTTGAACGTAGTGAAGGCGGATATTCCAGTTCCTTATCACTGGCAGAGCAGTCGATAAGATCGTTTTGGCGAGATGTAATCAGACAATGCGAAGCTTTCGGCAGAAATAGCAGGTAGTGACCCTATTTAGCGTAGCCTGCAGAAGCGCTCTTTCGTGTAGGCTATTTGTCGTCTTCAAATTTTGCTTCCTCCTAAGTCTTTGTTGATCCGGGCGACGGGGCTTGCCCCTTCTCACTTGCTGATTGACGTCCACCGAAAGGCTTGTGCGATTGCTTCTTATCTTTGGCGTCCTTGGCAGGCTTTTCCTTTTCTTGTTTCTTCATGGACTCGGCCATCAGTTGTTCGAACGCCATGTAGTCGCCCTCCTCATCTGGATCTCGAGCTGCCTATATCATTATTAGCATACGAACATGTTGGTAACAGTGACGCAGCATGGATCGGAATGGTCGTATCAGGCAAGTATCCCTCACAGGAAGCAATGTTATGCAAGCAAACATAATGGGTTGTTGCTTACCTTTTGATAGATCGTACCACAGAGCACCATAGCATGAGCTCGTTCTACTCGCTTCTCAAGCTTGACGTTCTTATCGTTCAAGACTTTGTCGCAAACGTCTCGCAGCACACCTTGAATCTCGAATTTACTTCCTCGCCATGCGGCAGCAAGGATCTTGCCAGTAACCTTTCGTTCGTACTCAGCCTTTTTCTCATCAGTCCAGTCTGCACCACCAGTTTCCTCTAACTTGGCCATTTCTTCCATAGTAAGTTGTGCATCAATGGCAGTAGAGATAGTAGTCCAGGTTTCTCTCGCAAGATTGCCCTTGTCCTTTAGTCTGGAGAAGAAACCGGAAATTCCGAGGAATTTCTGTGATTTTAGAAACGAGGTAGCTTTCGTGATATATGTGTAGCCCACAGCGTGTAGAATTTCGAGTCCAAAAGACTCCATCTTTAGATTTTCGGTTTCGAGTCGAATCTTCTCTTGGAAGGCATGGGTGACCTCGGGACCCTTCTCAGTTTCTGTCCACACGGACAATCTGTCAAGCAATTTCTTGGACAGAGTGTTGACTCTCTCATCTCGCTTCTTTTGACGTTCCCGCTCATATTCTGCAAGCTTCTCTTTCTGCTCCTTTGTAAGAGCGCCTTTCTTTTGTTTCTTTTTCAAATCCTTCTCTTCTTGAGACAACCCAGCAGCGTCCATCCGAGCGTCCTCTTCAGATTTGTCCATGATTGCAGCTTGGGTCGGGATAGGCCGCCGCCGTGGAGTAGATGTACCAGAATTTGCGACAGGAGGAGTAGCTGTGCCGGTCTGCGGCACTTCTGCTGACACTGACGCGGCTTTGGGCGTCGTTGAAGTGGTCGCCTCTGGCGCGATTGTAGCTGCGTCGGCGCTGGTAGGAGGGTTCCCTGCCACAGTAGGTTTTTCGTCGTGAATGTTCAATTTTTGATTCGCTTGATCCGCCATTTGTTGATCTTCCTCCATTTCCATGGCCATGTCCATTTGATGTGTGAGATCCTTCAGCAGAGTAAGTTCGCCGATGAGATCAACAAATGCGTCGCCACCAAATATCATGCTGAAGAACTCTGACGGATCCTCGAAGCCGGTATCTGGCATAGCCTTCTCTTTGCCATACTTGTCATAAAGTGCTCTTGAGTCTTTATTCGAGAGGATTTGGTAAGCCTGGCCAATGGCTTGAAACCTCGCATGAGCGGTCTCATCACCAGGGTTCTTGTCAGGATGAGTTGTGATGGCAAGCTTCCGATAGGCTTTCTTGATGTCGAGTTCAGAAGCGTCGGGCTTGACGCCTAGAGCATCGTAGTATTCAGTATCGACAACCATTGTTTGTTCTTCAGGGTACGTTCAAGCTGACCCAGGCCTAGCGAAGGTCTTCGCAGCGGCTTCGTGATATAACCAGAATGGATGTTACGACGTAGCAGGGAACACGAAATGCTAAAATTACACGAATATTACATGTATGTAGTAAAGAAAAATTGGCGAAATGATGAACTTCAAATTGATGCAAACAAAAACATGTGGCTCTTATCACCTGCAACCCCGAACAAGGATTTTGATGTGGTTGGAGGCCACCATGTGGTTCTGCCTGCCTCGAAACTTATGCTACGTACTTCTGATCCGGTCTTGCATGCAGATTGCGCAGACACTCTTTCACAATAGTATTGCATACAACTCTGGCGCATGATATCATGCCTTTCTTATGTGACACTGGACGCCTTCCTCGTGGTATCTTGCCGAGTCACGACTTGTTCGCCCAACCTTCTCTCCAACCGGCAACGGAGAATACGCATGGTGCCACTATTTAGTGAAAGTTAGCCTCCACACTCTCGATCAGTTCTGCGACTTATAATGATTTATATGCCTACGCGTCTGAGAACAACTCAAAAAGTTCAGGTGTTAGAGTTTAGTATCACCTCGTTCAGATCGTGTCCAAGGTTTCTGTCAACATGCGCCTGTAGCAAGCACTGAAGCACTTCGGTATCTCAAGTTTCGTTCGCATACAAGAGTCTTGAAAAACAAGTCCACCGCCAACATGCCCTCGGCATCGAGCATTCTGTATTATTTGGTCCATTTCCAGGAGCTACGATCTATCATTCAGTGGAAGACATGGCACAACCCTGTACACGAGCGCGATGAAAGCAAAGAAACGGCCAACCAGAAGAAATGTTTCATGTACCTGAACAAAACCAGCCGAAGTTTTGCTGCAGTGATACAAGAGCTACATCCGGAGCTGTTAATGCCAGTGTGCCTGTTTTACCTAATACTTCGAGGTCTCGACACAATCGAGGATGATACCTCTGTACCTGCAAAGAAGAAGGAGCAACCGCTGAGGAACTTTTACACGTACCTCGAGGTGGACGGATGGAACTTCACAGAGAACAGACCTGAAGAGAAAGACAGAGAACTACTTGTCAATTTTGACTGTGTGATACAGGAATTTAAGCAGCAGAAGCAAGCGTACAAGGACATAATTGCTGATATCACGAACAAAATGGGCAATGGAATGGCCGACTACTGCTTAAACGCCGAGTTCAATGAAAAGGGCTTGCAGACAATCGAAGAGTATAACATGTATTGCTATTACGTGGCCGGTTTGGTCGGAGAAGGGTTGACATCTATGTTCGTGGAGAGCAAATTTGGCAACCCAGCTCTCCTTGATCGACCACATCTGCAAATTTCCATGGGTTTGTTCCTTCAAAAGACCAACATCATTCGAGACGTGAAAGAAGACTATGACGATAATCGAAAATTCTATCCACGGGAGATTTGGTCCAAGCATGTCGACAACTTGGGCGATTTACTCAAGCCAGAACACAGAGAAGCTGCGCTGAATTGCAGCTCGGAAATGGTGCTCAACGCACTTAGTCATGCCGACGAGTGCCTATTCTACCTGGCCGGTTTGCGAGAACAAAGTGTATTCAACTTTTGCGCCATTCCACAATCAATGGCTATAGCGACACTGGCACTGTGTTTCAGAAACCCGAAGATGTTCGAACGCAACGTCAAGATCACAAAAGGTGAGGCTTGCCAGCTAATGATCGAGTCTACCCAGAATCTGCAAGTCGTGTGTGAGGTCTTCAAGAGGTACATCAAAGTCATCCGGAGAAAGAACGTGCCACAAGACCCAAATTTCTTGAAAATAAGCATTGCTTGTGGCAAGATCGAACAGTTTATTGAGTCCATATTCCCTTCGGAAAATGTGAAAGAAATTGTTGCGAAAGGCGAACTACAACGAAAAGTCGGTCTTGGAGCTTCTCCACCGAAGGACGAAAGTACGATTGCAGAAACGACCTGGGACATGTTTTACATCTTCCTTGCTATTTCCGCCGTGCTTTTCGTTGTATTGGGTAGCATGGTAGGTCTCTGCTCAAATCTAAAACGTCATGTGCTAACCAATTTGTCTAGTTCGGTGTAGCATGGCTATTGGGCGCCAGGTTTGACCTTCTTCTAGAGGATCTTAAGCCTTCAAATTGGCTGTTGAAGGATAGCCTGGTCAACGCCACACAATCTGTTGCATCGTCAGCTCATGGAGAGTTATAGTGGCTATGTATTCTCTCGAGCTCTCGCATCACACATCAGTTGACTGCTGGTGTACAGTACATATAATGAGATATGTGATGCGAAATACCTAGGTACCTACCTTTTTCAACATTTTAACACGATCGCAAACACAAACTCCTAGCACGGATGTCAAATTGCAACTCAGACTCTTCTGTATCTGTTGTTGTGCCGAAGAAGTGCTGATATCGAAATCTTGGGCTCGATGACTTTTACAACGTTGCGCATGCTGTCCTTAAGTATGTGCACAATTTGCATCAAGCGTACATGTCTCATCCATTGTCTGAAATGCCGGATTGACCCAACGTGCTCGCAGTAGCTGTTTACATCGTAGTTACGAGCAACGCCCAAGCTTTTTAAGAGCTGGTTCTGTTCTCGCGTGGGCGTCAGCAGCTTCAGAATAAACTACAAAGAAATATCCTGCAGGCAACTCGGGGTTGTACCTATTCTGACCTCAGTATACCAAAGTGGGCACACTGTATTCCAAATTGTCCGGCTCCTCGCTTAGAGTACGTACCAGAATCCTTGTCTTCAACAAGCTTCAATCGGCGAATTTAATGCAGAAGCTGCTCGGATGTCAGTGTCTTGTGCCAGCTGAAGGCGCATCTAAAGTTCTAAACCTTCATCTGGTCGAGAGCAGAAATGATACTTGTCTTCACGCTGCTTCTCACATGACGGCAAAGAACAGTACAGTATTGCCGGTGGTCTCAAACTACACATACTAATATACGCTAGCAGTAACGTCCCAAAAGGGTGGGAGCTCCGACGAGAGCACACACAAGGTCCGTCGAGGTTGAAGCTACGGACCTCGAGTACAGCTGTCGGATCCTAGAACAGACCGGTCAATAGTTCCCCCGCCTTTTTCTCCAGCTCCACCGGACCTCGCAACAACCACCCATGGAAAATGTGCTTCCACGCAGATTTTGAGAGCTTGAAGGCTTGAAGTCTTTTCGGTACAAGCAAGAATAGTGCTAGAGCTCTTCAACCGAGGTAGATAGCTTCGACTTCTTTGCTTGGCGGCATGACTTCCACCAGGCACACCTTCCACTTCGGGACTGGCTTCGCATGGCCTTCATCATGCTAACTCAGCCTAGTCTGCTATAGACATGGGATAGTAAACTCGCTCACCCAGTAGCATGTAACCTGATCCACAATAGCTGAACGCACTACTCGGACCAAGAGTGGCAGACAACAAGGCTATATATATTGTAACGGTAATGTACAGAATGCAAGCTTCCATTCTCTATCCTAGCTGCTCCTCCCATTCCGCACAGTTGGCCATCAACCAAGATGAAGACTTCTGCAGTTGCCATCACGGCTGCCCTACTACTGACGCAATCTTCTGCTCAATCCCTGCCGCAAGTTGACCTTGGATATGAAATACATCAAGCTATAGCACTCAATGTGAGTCGTTCCCTGAGTAATGATAATCGCCAGCAGGGGCTAATCTTTCCAGGCCCAATCGCAAACATATAATTTTAGCAATATCAGATTTGCCCAGGCTCCAGTAGGTAACCTGCGCTTTGCTGCGCCCGTGGCTCCCACTGGTCGAAATACGGTGGTGCAAAATGGTGGCAGCTTCAGTCCGATATGCCCACAAGCTCTCCCAGGTTGGTCACCAATTGGATCTCTTTTCTCAGCCGCCTTCACAGCTGGGACTGAGTCCAGCTTCAACTATACTGCAGCGGTTGCCCAGGTTCAAGCAGCAAGTGTCAATGCTGCGCCATATACCCCCAGCCCTCAAGAAACTGAGGACTGTCTTTTCCTTGATGTGATGGTTCCCAAAAAGGTCTTCGATAACGCAAACAATATGCGGAAGCGGCAATCAGGCCAGGGGGGTGCCCCGGTTTTCGTCTGGTAAGCAGTGCCTATGGAAACACAGAATAAGGGTGCTGACCAAGTGCAGGATCTACGGCGGTGGCTACGTAGCAGGGTCGAAGACTCAGGGCGGACTTTACAATCCTTCAGGTCTCATCAACGCATCGCAAGCGAATGGTGGCCAAGGCATTGTGTATGTGGCGATGAACTACCGTCTCGGCGCTCTCGGATGGCTAGCAGGCCCCTCTCTTCAAGAGCAAGGTGGTGTCTCCAATGCCGCCCTGTACGACCAACGTCTCGCGATAGAATGGGTGAAGACCAACATCCACTTGTTTGGTGGAGATCCGAATCAGATCACGATTGTAGGAGAATCAGCAGGAGGTGGCTCTATTATGCATCAAATCACAGCTTTTGGCGGTTCCCAAGGTGTCTCCTTCCAACGCGCAGTACCGCAATCTCCCGGATGGCTCCCAGTCTCAAGCCAAGAGATCCAAGATAACACCACCATGAACTTTTTCCGCAACTTGAATGTCACAACACTTGCCGATGCACGTGCAGCCAGCAGTGCTCAAGTTGTCGGCGCGAACCTCGCTACGGTCTATGCTTCTGCTTACGGCTCGTACAGCTTCGGCCCAGTGGTTGATGGTGTCTTCGTTCCGACACAACCTGGCCTCGCGCTCCTCAATAACATATCCTACGCGAAAAACATTTCTGTCATGCCGGGCCACAACACCAACGAAGGCCCCGCATTCACACCACCATACATTCAGTCAGACGCCGATCTGCGATCATACATCAGCTCAAGCTATCCAGGAGCAGTCCCTGCCGTAATTAACATGATCCTCGCGCTCTACCCCGCCGTATACGACGGCACATACCCATGGAGATCTCCAGTCGACCGCACAATCGCCTTGATCACAGAACAAATCTTCACCTGTAACACAAACTACCTAGCCCGCGCCTACCAGAACCAAACCTACAACTACCAATTCGCCGTCTTCCCCGCCCTCCACGGAGAAGACGTCCCCAACACATTCTACCAAGGCCAAGGCACCAATTTGACTCAAGGCATCTATGCACCCGTCGCGAACGCGATGCAGACGTACATCACCAACTTTGTCATGACTGGAAACCCGAACACCCCGGGATTGGTCAGTGCGAGCGGACCAGTGCCGTACTTTCCTATGCAGGGCAACAATGCATCGGAGATGTTGTTAAATTACACAGCTACGAGTGCAACGACTGTGGTGCCGGCGATTGGGGTTGCTAAAGATCCGACGGCGAATGCGAGATGTGCGTTTTGGCAAAAGGGGCTGTATTTGTGAGAAATCTAAGGGACTGTTGATGTTTGAAAACAGATTACGAGAACGATGAATACGTAGTAATGTGTAAATGAATTGGATGTCATTAGGATGTCATTAGGATCTCATGCTATCTGCTCCTCTGTTACAGATGTCGAGTGCTTTTTAGGAATACTACTGTCACTCCAAGGTTTGAGGATCAAATGGAACAGCCTTCACGAGCTCAATTTGAACTGGCTGAGGCACTTGATAAGTACGTGTAGCATTTTCGATGTCGTTACTGCTAATACGATTTATGGAACAGGTAGGTGTTAGATATGTAGGCATTCTTCCCTCTCCAGGACTGCCAACAAGCATCCTATAGGCACTATTTTCATCCGACTGCCATCACGTCGTAGACTCATCCAAACTACGATCAACCATTCCCAACTATGCTCGTAGCAGAATCCTCATCACTACCTGGCCACTATTCTCAAGCATTGATAGCATCAATCTTCGCCGCCGCCGTCCCATTCACCTGCCCTTCTCCTTCCCCCTCCCTCTCTCCCCCACCAACAAACCCAACCGGCGGCTCCTTAACCACCACATTCCACCCAAACTGATCCTTCTCAAGCCCCTGCTGAATCCCCTTCAACACCCTCAACACCTCCTTACACACCGGTCCTGGCCCACCATCCTCAGGCACAGGGTACTCGAATTTATCACCTTTACTTTTCATACTGATGCTTTTGATAGGCACTAGACTTGCTGCCGTGCCGGCGGCCATTATCTCCGTGAATTCGGGCAACTCTTCGTATGTGATGCGCCGGCGTTCGACGGTGTAGCCGAATATGTCTTCGGCGATTTGACATGCTGAGTCTGCGGTGACGGATTTGATTACGTTTTTTGAGTCGGGGACTACGACCGTTGTTTTGGTTGATGATGATGAGTTATCGTGTTGCTGCTTGATGCCGATGAAGCCTGAGGTTGAGAACTCGTCGATTTCGGTGCGTGTTTTGCTGTCGAGGTGCAGCGTTATGCCGAAGCCTTCTTTGTATGCTTTTTGCGAGTGGCGGAGGACCGGGGCGTAGTTGCCGCCGATCTTGGCGGAGCCGGTGCCTTCGGGGGCCGCGCGGTCGAAGTCCTCTAGGATCAGGGCGTTGACGGCGCTCGTGCCGTGGTAGACGCCTGTTGGCATTACGAAGACTACGAATGTGTATTCTGTGCCTGGGTTTAGGCCCAGTTGGGCGGAGGAGCAGAAGAGGAGGGGGCGGATGTACATTGCTTGACCGGAGTTGGCGGGTGGGACGTATTCTGCGTTTGCGGCGACGGCGAGGTTTACTGCTGAGAGGAATAAGTCTGTTGGGACGGGTGGGATGCAGATGTATTCGGCTGATCGTTGCATTCGTACGGCGTTTTGGTCGGGGCGGAAGATTGTAATGGCGCCGGAGGGGGCGCGGAAGGCTTTGATACCTTCGTAACACTGGACGCCGTAGTTTAGTCCTGGTGCCATGCCGTGGAGAGACATGTAGGGGCTGGCGACGAATTTTGGTTTGGTCCATGTTGGGTTCTCTGTTGTGGTATCGATGGTTGATTGGATGTGACCGTTGACTGGCCAGACTTTGAAGCCGATGTTGGGCCAGTCTGTATGCTTGTAAGTTTGATAGTCGTCTTTTGAGCACGGAGGACTTACCCATGTTGACTGGGGGAGGTGGGAAGGCAGCCATGATTGGGTTCTGGATTCAAGAGTAGGTTATGGACACTAGCAGGTCAAAGTTTTGTAAGGATTGTGTCTGAATTGATGTCTGCCAGAATACTCTTTTGATAGCTGGCGGTAGTGCAGTAGGTTTGGTATAAAATTAACAAATGTTGCTTTGATAGCGTACCGAATCAATTGAGGTTCGAAGTATGCTGTGAAGATTGCTGCAGTTTCTTGAGCTCTACTGTATACACTAAGAACAAGATTCCAAAGTTTTTTGCATCAAGCTGGTGGTATCCGATCTGACTCTTTGCGACTATTTACTCCAGAGACAAGTGAATTCTCCGAAAATCGGAGAGGCCGTTGCGGGCGCGCTTCCTGCGGTTAACGCGCCTAGCCCTGACCACCCTTTTGCTGTCCGTCATCTCAAAGCCCTTCCTTGTTACGTCGACATCGAGGTGATCGCATCGGGATTTCGTCAACTGACCATATTCAGTTATTGGTGGTCAAGATGCCACAGGCACCGCCTCCGGGCTTCTTCGTCATTACCGCAATTGTACTGTTCTTGTGGTATGTGCTCTGGACAGGATACCATTACTCGGCGACCACTAGTAGCCTCGCGCCCATCGGCCAACATCCAGTCGAACACCCGAAGATCACGACGGAGCCCACAGAGCCTACAGAACCTACAGAACCAGATACAAGCGATGTGGTAATGGGAAAACTTGGTAATGAAACAGCAAAAGAAGAATTAGGCAGAGCAGCATGGAAACTTTTTCATACCACAATGGCTCGATTTCCTGACAAGCCCAAAGCCGACGAAAGCAAGGCCCTTGAGGATTACATACATCTGTTCGCAAGGTTGTATCCATGTGGCGAATGCGCCCAACACTTTCAACAAATACTCAAGAAATATCCTCCACAGGTATCATCCAGGTCGACTGCCGCAGCTTGGGCATGTTTCGTGCACAATGAGGTCAACGTCAGCAAAGGAAAGCCAATATTTGATTGTGCTAACATCGGCGATTGGTACGACTGTGGTTGTGCTGAGGATGAAAAGGAATCGATGGCAAAGCATGGTTCGCAGAGTGATCGTATTGCTCAGGGGAAAGAGCCTATCGAGATCCAAAAGGATGGATTGATGAATGGTGGATGAGATGAGCCGAACTCGGCGTATGCTGAAGGCATGAAATCTGACACATTTGTTGCAAGTTTGTGATGCGATGTTGACAGGCGAGAACCATTTAAAACAACGAGGTACATCGATCATCAAAGGTCCTCGCATCTATAGCTTGCGCCCACCCCGGCCTCTCATTGCTCGCCAAAGTCTTATGCCTGTTACAACATCCACCGATCATAGACTGTGATAGTTGCTCGTGGAAGCAGCGAAAGTGATCAGGTTTCTTGAGCTCGTGCCACTTGTCGTCGAGACTGTCAGCCTTTGAGCTGATACTGCTGTCGATTTGACGACATGAGGTTTGTTCATGGAAGTGCACTCCCCTTCTTTGCTTGGCCCTATCAGCAGCAAAAGGATCTAACCTCGCGAACCCGGGATCATGGAAGCATCTGGTGGGAATATGCCAGACATAATTGTCGGGCAATATCGTTTTATGTTGATGTTGGCGTTCAGAAAACTCGATCTTTTCTGGCAACGCTGGATCAATTCTCTCAGCTGCTCGCTTGCAGTCGTGGCACATCTTAGGAATGGGGATGCTGGTCTTCTTGATCTGGCAGGAGGGTGAGCCGACATAGCTGCACACTCTGACACGGAAATATCTAGTGGCCTGATGTCGACATTTAAACAGGAACTGGATTGCTGTGCACATCCCGGTGGTCTGTTTAAGACACTCAAATCTCCTACGCGTGTATCGTTACACTGCTCAAATTACGCCCATTCTCAAAATCTTCATCTTATGTATATGCTCAGCTCGCAAACGAAGCATGATTCGTGACGATCAAAGCCGTGCGTATCCTGAAACAGTCAAAGCTTTTTGGTGACAGCGAACCACGAGTTCCAATACATCGCACTCGATTCATGCAAGCTGTAGATTGAAGTACAGTCATAGCAACCATCCTCGACTCGAGGTGACTACTCTGTCAAGCACTGGCTGTGTCTCGAAGGCAGTGCCGCAAATAACCCTCGAGACAAAACATTAGCGTGCACAGACACTACGACTCTTTGTTGGTGGAGGCCACCCGAATGTTGAATGGACACTGTCTCTGAACTAGCAACCGGCTTCATGAGGTGGTAACAAACAAAGCGGGCTGGCCCTTTAATTTCCAAATAGAGTCACCATGAGCCACAGCTTGTTACTGCAAGAGACAAAGGCTCTTTGAAACTAGCGGTCTCGTCAACTTGAACACCAACTAACATGCTATCAATGCACATGGTGCCCTACTCGAAAAGATATGCTTCTTCGACCACAACAGCATTAAAACTACAGCACTCAACACCACAATCGACCTCAAAACGCAAAATCAATCCACAGCACAATGGCCTCCCAAACCATGCTCTCCCTCCTCCAAAACCTCATACCCACAAGACCACTATCTCCGTCCCTCTCCCGAAAACGCAAAAGAAGTACTTATTCCAAATCATCCCCCTTCTCCTCAACCACAGGTCTTACCACAGACACCTCAGACTCTGATTTTCACACCACCACAACCGAAATTCGCGAGAACGATATCTCAGCCTTCCTTGCCCTGGCGGACGACGAAAATACGAAACGCCGGAAGGTTATGAAGTGTGCTCGGACTGCGGATGGTGTTGTGATACAGTGTGGGCGACTGAGTACGATTATGGAAGGTGACGAGGAGCGGTCACCGCTGATGGAGGAGGCGGAAGCGGAGGTGGAAGATGTGGAGATGGTGGATGTAGATCTGTAAAACGGATCGGGATTTGGGAAGTCATCGTGGGCATGATGGGTAGTGACCAGACTGGGTGGGTGGGTAAAGGGGAGCATGAAAATCAATATCGGCATGGCAGGGGAGGTGGTGAGAACGCGAGGCTTATGTATATTAAGGATGAAGGATAGTGTTGAAAGAGTCGTATACGATGAACAGACGCCTGGTAAGCGGTTTGTGGTGTTGAAAGTGAGGATAGTGTCTGATGCACTGCAACCGACATGTGCATGCTTTATGATTTTGTCTGGCCCGGCTCGTTTGTGTCCCGATAGTCATATACCGTGAGATGACCTCGAATCTATAAATTACGTTCACGGACGATGAGATACATAATGAGAAGAAGTATTTGAAACAAATCATTGCATTCCTGCACTCCCTGAAGTAAGCAATATGTGCATGTGGTACATAGAAATACTTCTCCTTCAGCCGCTGCAGCTGTATCGCGATGGAGGAAGTAATTTTGAACGAGTCCCTGCAGAAGCAGGTCCGACTGCTCCAATTCTGGTCTATAGTAATTGTCACATCTCCTTGTCCAGACCCCTTGTCTATCGGATTCGTGTGTCTTCCTTTGGTGGGTTGTAGGCAATCTTTCTTGTCTTGACTCCCGACCACTTATATCTCTTGACCCAAACACTCAGTGCAAACAATGTTACACTGATGACCAGCGTCTTCCAGCCCATCTTCTTTCGGTCGTCCATCTCTGGTTCTGCAGTCCAGTTCAAGAACTCCACCACATCCTTTGCCATCTGCGATGCTGTAGCTGGCGTCTTGTCCTCATACTCGACCAGTCCATCGTACAATTGCTTGGCCATAGCGATACCAGTACCAGGGAAATATGGGTTGAAGTTCAGGCCGCTCTGGACATGGGCGCCAGCAGGTGGTTCCTCCGGGTATCCCATGAGCAAGCTGAAGATGTAATCACAACCGCCGTGGCGAGCCTTCACGATCAGAGATAGATCTGGTGGCAGGGCCCCATTGTTGGCTGCTCGGGCCGCCTCGTCGTTCTTGTAAGGAGCTGGTAAGTAGTCGGAGAGCTTGCCAGGACGTTTCTCGACTTCACCTTCGTCGTTAGGTTCAGTGTCGTATTCGTTTTCTTCAGCAAGGGCTTTGGCTTCATCGACAGTCATCAGAGTACCGACTAGTTTGCGGTAAGGGATTCGTTTGATGCTGTGGCAGGAGGCGCAGACTTCGCGGTAAACTTGAAAGCCTCTTCGTAACCTATATCGTTGTCAACATCAAGATTCGGGTTTTCTGGTGAAGTAGACGTACGCGGCATGGTCGAACGTCTTTGTCCATTTTTGATGTTCCCAAGGGTACTGTGTAGCGTGCAAACTGATGGCATAATTAGTCCCAACTCTTGTTCCGAGCATTTAAAAAGTTCATACCCTTCTTCAGCTGGTGTCATAGCATATGCATCCTGGGCAACGAATTGGTAATAGTATGCACCGAGACCTATCGCTGCCACCGTTGCGCCAGAAGCTGTAGCTGTAAGGTAAAATGGAGAGGATGCGGTCTCCGCGGACTTGGAAGAGACATTTCGCTATAAATCGATGTCAGTGTTTGTTGAAGAACGGTTTCGCCTATTGTCCAGCTATGGGGAGATGTATGCAGAGATTTTGGTGGTGAGACTGACGAGATTAGATCTCTGAAATTGTCGCGCAGCTCCTCGTAAGGAGGCAGTACGCACTGCCGATGTCGCAAACATCTTGGCCAGATGTCGGAGACTGTGTGAAGACAGATATAACACTCTCCAAGGGAGCGAGGAAAGTGCTGTCAACGTCGATTACTGAGCTTCTCGGGAGAGAGGAGAGTTGTTTGATCTGATATGCGTCTGGAAGCGAATTCAAGCTTCGAGGTTGAAGCAGCACATTCCGCCGCCGATGATTGGCCCAGTCATGCCAAGCCTGCGCTCTTCATAATGAGTACTTTCAGCCCACCGTACTACGAATGGTCGGTCACATGCAACGACGTCTGGAATGATGAAATGCTTTGCGCTGAACAACTGCCTGCGACATGGGGATATTGATTGTCGACAGCGCACAGCTTGGACCATTGTTGTGAGGAGTCAAAAGTCGCTCCGAAGATGATGACAGGGTTGCAATCCAGCCGCTTCTCTTTTTCAACATTCCAAACAGTTTCTTTGTCCTCATGTGCTTAATATGAGTTCGAGATCATGTACGCAGGATCATTTCCATCTATGACCGCCATGTCCCTGAATCACGGTTCATACGGTGTTACTAATACGACGAAAAATGATACCAAGCTACCACCGCCACAGTGGTTTGACCAGACGAAAGGGGAGAATCAGCGGTTCCTGGGAGTGCAGCTCGTTGTTTCGGTTACCTTTGGCTTGAGTGCCTTTCTCGCCTTCTGTGTTCTACGGCCAAAGTGGACTCAACTGTACAACGCACGAAAAAAACATTCAAAATCAGCGGCGCGCTTGCCAGATCTACCGAAATCGTTCTTGAGTTGGATTCCTGTATTGTACAATATTTCACGCGAAGAGGTTTTGGCTTCAGCTGGTCTCGATGCATTCGCTTTTCTTGCATTCTTTCGGTACGCTATCAAGTACCTGTCGGTGGTGCTTTTCTTTGCCCTCACCGTTATCCTGCCCATCAACTACAAATATACCGGGGAATGTGTGGTGCCTGGCCTGTGCGGGAACAGTACTACAAATGGTACCGTAAACGCTACACTTCCACTGTGGACGCTGAAGGATGGAAAGGATGAAGATGACCAAAAGTTCACACCATACGGGGACTTCTTGTGGACATATGTAGTCTTCGCCTGGTTCTTCACGGGTATTGCCCTGTATTTCCTTGTCACGGAGACCAAGTATATCATCAACATGAGACAAGCCTACCTCGGCACTCAACATACTGTTACTGACCGTACTATTCGTCTTTCTGGTATTCCACCTAATTTGCGCTCAGAGGAGAGATTAAAAGACTTCATCGAAGAGTTGGGGATTGGAAAAGTCGACAGTGTCATTCTCTGCAAAAACTGGAGCAGATTAGACAAATTGGTAGAGGATCGAATGAACTGTCTTCGGAAGTTGGAAGAATCGTGGGCAGGATATCTGGGTCAAAGTCAACTGAGGAGACCGGATGGTTACCAACGTTACGTCACACGAGACGAGCAAGACCGAGTTGAAACGACAGCACTGTTGACAAGTCAAGAGGTTGAGCAATCGCGTCATTCCATGTCGAGCCGTCCAAGACCAATACACACCATTCGGTACGGCTGGTTCCGGCTCAAACACAAGAAAGTTGATGGCATCGACTATTTTGAGGAAAAGTTGAGGAGATACAATGAGCAAATTTATGAGCTTCGACAACAAAACTTCAAATCAACCCCACTCGCTTTTGTGACTATGGAATCAACGGCAGCTTGTCAGATGGCTATTCAAGCGAAGCTTGACCCTGTCCCTGGTCAATTTCTGGCGACCCCGGCACCACCCCCCGCAGATGTTGTATGGCGAAACACCTACTTATCACGCAATAACCGTATGGCAAGAGCATGGAGTATCATGCTCGTTACAGGCTTCCTAACCATCTTCTGGGCTGTACTACTAGTTCCGCCTGCCAGCTTGATCAATGATGCTGTGACCGAGAAATTCTTTCCTGGACTTAACCATGCCGATGCAGACACCAAGCATCCGATTGCGACTTCTCTCATCAAAACGACTTTGCCAACCTTGTATTTCACACTGCTCTCAGTGGGCGTCCCATACTTGTACGATTGGATGTCAAACCAACAAGGCATGACATCGCAGAGCGATGTTGAGTTGTCAGTGGTGTCCAAGAATTTCTTCTTCGTCTTCTTCAACCTTTTCGCCATCTTCACAGTTTTCAGCTCGGTCAGTAAATTCTACCAATTCTACCAGAAACTGCAAGAGGTGCTCCGCGACACATCGGTTGTTATCTTCTTGGCTGCCAAGTCAGTACAGCAGCTCACGCCGTTCTACACCAATTTGATTATACTCCAAGGACTTGGCTTGTTGCCCTTTCGGTTGCTCGAGTTCGGGTCGGTGGCGCTGTATCCAGTCTATCTGCTCACTGCGAAGACACCTCGAGATCATGCATACTTGGCGCAACCTCCAATCTTTCAGTACGGCTTCTACCTGCCTCAATCCATGCTGATCTTTGTGATATGCGTGGTGTACAGCATTCTCCCT
This sequence comes from Neophaeococcomyces aloes, assembly GCA_022813445.1. Taxonomy (NCBI): domain Eukaryota; kingdom Fungi; phylum Ascomycota; class Eurotiomycetes; order Chaetothyriales; genus Neophaeococcomyces; species Neophaeococcomyces aloes. The sequence goes on along the minus strand of JAKLMK010000049.1, from coordinate 171,524 downwards.
GCTGCTTGGCTGATTCTCGTGTTCGGTTTGATATACTTCATAATCGGGGCGTTCATATACAAGTATCAACTTCTATACGCCATGGAACACGTACAACACTCGACCGGTCGCATATGGCCTATGATATGCAACCGCATCTTCCTTGGGCTCATCATCTTTCACATTGTCATGACTGGTCTTTTGGCAGCTTCACAAGCACTCACGCAGGCAGTCTTGATGGGACCTTTGGTTGTTGGGACAATTTGGTTCATTCTCTACTTTCAAAAAACGTACTTTCCGTTGATGTATTTTATTGCTCTGCGGAGTATTAGCCAGGAGCCAGATCCAGTCCTTCCGGAACCATCAGAATCGGCATGGGATAGAGCCACGGATCGTGGAAGAACGGTGGACACCGACCCAGCAACTGGGGTGCGTTACATGAACCCCAATCTTACTCAGCCACTGGAGAAGCTTTGGATCCGGAAGCCCATGCTCAATGACCATTCCGATCAGCCTGTGTAACAGTCAGTATGTTTTCAGAAACACTAACTAATGTATTATTCTTACCTTTGCATTGAGCATCACATTGTTCGAGATACCCAACTTGTACTTCCAAGAAAAGCCACAATTATAGATACATGTATCTAGCTACTAATGCTGTATAATCCATCTCTACAACATTTCCTGCTCTGGTTTCTTGTTTCTTACAATCCCAGACCACGAACGCCATTTGCGGCAGGTGCCATCAGTGGCAGCTTTTGCACTGTCACGGCACCTGTCGCTCTTTCCTGTGTTGCTTTGATTTGCTCCGTCATCCATATGGAGTTAGGTATTCTACGTTTCAATCTTGTTTGTTTTGACTGAATTCATATATACTCGTGTACTGACTGCATCAGTAAACATCCTGCATATCCAGCCAATATCCTAATTTTCATCATTACCTACTCGACCTAATTCATCCCTCAAAATGGCTCTCGAAATCCTGATCTCTCACGGCGTTGCCGACGTTAACAGTCCGCTGACTTACTCGGACGTCAATGTGAAGGAAGTGGGAAGCTGTTTTGATGGTGGTATGCCTCTAGAACCATCTGCAGCGGGTCAATCAAGCTCTTCGATGCTCTACGCCTAGTTGGATGGTTCCGATGACAAGAGCACACAACTACGAACGGACGTTTCCCCCCAAAGATCGTCAAGTACCGAAACTATGAAGAGAGCTAGGCCAAGAAAGACCAAGGTCTCGTTCTCGAAGAGGGTGTCCTCAAACAGCCCATTCAGACCATCCTACCAACGTCCTACGTTCTCCAATCCTTTCGATGAGGATGCAGAAGCACAGTCTCGAAAAACCTCGACGGACTCGGATACCTCCGAACTTGCTCGATCGACTGCTTTTGCATACCATCGAGACACCCTTGCTCGTTTGCTGGGTTCTAAAGACAACGAAAGCTCAGATGAAGACGGCACTTACACACCAATAGAGGCTGGGATGTCGCTCTTCAGGAGACCAGTGCCTTTTCATCATCGAGATACCCTTGCGCGGCTGCATTTCAGGCAGAACAGGAGTATAATGCTTCCGGACGCTATTCTTAGCAACATTCTGAACTACCTCGAAATTTCGGACTACAAGAACATGCGCTTGACATGCAGAGGATGGGCTGAGCATCTACCATGTCCAGGAAAAGGTGCAGCACAGCGGCTCCCGACCGAGGTTCTAACAGAAATCCTGAAGATTCTCCAGCCCTCAGACTTCGATGCAGCCAAACATACATGTCGTACTTGGTTCCTCGCCAGCCTCGATTACAAGATTGGAGGTTGTATGCTACGATCTGCTGGATGCTATCCCGCGTTCCTGCAGGATGTAGAGCAAGAGCGGCGTAAGCTGCTCAACGATGCCCAAGAAGCACGGGTGGTTTATGACGAAGACAGGAGTTGTAGTGTTGGCCGGATCGACCAAGAGTGGCTTATGTCTAAAAGGCTCTCAACAGAATGCCGACTGTCGCCTACATGGAGAGGCTCGAGCCTTCGCCGAGATACAGGTCATAGCCATTTGAGCTTTGTCCTTGTCGAAACCGTTGACTTTCGGAAACTCCTGTCCCTCCCTAGTGCGCATGAATCAGTAACGTCTGGGCAGCGACAATTCATTGTTTCAACATGCAACAAGTATCTTCTACTGATCGTGCAGAAAGAAATTTTTATATACAGCCTGGTTGAACCCCGCACATCCTTGCAATCAATAGTTCGGCTTGTGGCTGGACGAAAAGTGATTACAGCAAGTATGGACACGAGTTCTGGTCGTCAATCAGTGTCAGCTCTGCTCGAAGGACGAATCGGGATGGTATGGGATCTGAACGAAAGGCTGTCTTCATCCAAAGACGTGTCGAGTGGTGGGGAACCACTAGATCTTGGCTTCAAAACAGATGTTCATGGTTTGACTACACTGGGCGCTAGCAAACTCATACCCATGCAAGTGTTCTTGCGAGCCACAGACACCTTTGATGTTCTTCCCCATACATTGCCCAGAGTGATGACGGCTCCAGAACCCCGGCCTGATTCGCTGTATAGTCCTGATGAGACAGTCGATAGCCTGCATGGTGTGGTGTCATGTCATACTGAAAGTCCGGAGAGCACTGCATCTTAGCTGGACGAAAACCTCGATAGAGCTACAGACTTGCAAGCCTTAATTGACGATTCGCAAGCCATTCCTGGCCCGATCAATATCGTGACGCGAGCAACAGGCATATATACGAATCTTGGTAACTCAAGTGACTGTCCACGAAGCGTGGCCATTTGTCCTCAACGCAAATGCGTTGCTTTTGGTTGCGGTAGTGGTATCGAATTGCATTGGACAGATGCCACAACTGGTGCCAGCCTCAATAGATGGTTCCCTTTAGCTGCACCAAGCGATCACCTGTATTTCCTACCTCAACGCCAGGGCGTTGATGCAACGAAGAAGCTCAGGCTAATTTCAAGTGCCTCAGGGCCATCAAAGGCATTCCGGAGTAGACACGGCAGTGCACCAACGAAGTGGAAGTTCACATCATCGAATCCACATCATGGTAGAATACACAGCATGACCCGGCTTTTCTTCGGAAGCCTACCATTTCCCAGTGCTCTTACCGGAACCAATTCAAACACGATACCTGAGGAGCATGAGAACCAAGGTGTCCTACGAGCAGTTGATTGTGACCATTATCGTGCAGTGCCACTAAGTGATGGTGTCCATGTTCTTTTTACCGATCCTGCGACGGGACTGCTATGTCTGGGAAGTGACGCACCCCTTGGTGGCCCTACGAAGCTGATGAGGAAAGTCTGTATGATTCCACCGGCCAGTCATATGCCAGAAAGTGCAAGCTGCCTGATCGGTTACCGAGCAGGTTATGATCTGGGATAGGGCATCAGAATCGTTGCAGCATATGAGGATGGCAGCATTGTCCTATACAACATTCCAGTTGATTGCTTCGAACGTATTCGCCACATCAGATCATCACCAGATGTGTGGGATGAATTGGGAGGCGTCCTTGGCCAGAGCGATCTCCTTATGGACGTTTTTATGGCTGAGCAACATGAACCCGACCCAGCGACGTATGTTGAAGTTGCAGGTTCGAGGCGGTCTTCAATATCATCAACAACGCCAAGGTCATTTCGATCCCTCCAGGTAGACGGGTTGGAGATTTGGCATACTGATTCAGAAGTGGAAGATTTCCAGGTCGAGTGTGCTGGGGGAGGTGTGAAAGTTTGGCTGTTCCTACGCGACGGTCGTGCGGTACATCTCGACATCTATGCCCCAAGACATTTCAAGCCAGCCGAACGGTATGTTGGAGCTGATGGGTTGCTGCACGATGTATGCAAGAAACCAGAAGGCGGATTTCAGGTCACGGATAAAAAAGGCAAACGTCGTGCGGTCAGCCTAGACGAGGAGTTTGTCGACGATGATGGGCGACAAGTCAAGTTTGAGCTGTAGAGTTATCACTTTGGTGCGCAAACATCAGTGACGAATTTTTGACGAATTTATAGACTATAGTGAATGTGTAACCATTCTGTCCTTTTCTCCTTTTCAATTAGTTTCGTATTGCATGTAGGCGTGCTTTCTACTCAGGAATACACTCTCCCCTGAAAATGTCGAGAAACTGTACGTTCATATATCATATTGCATGTTATGTCTCATGTCAACGACAGGTAATGGCGCTAGACTACTGGGAAGAGATTAACCCTGATTCGTATGGTGATGAAGAAGAGAGGTAGGGCTAAGCAGTATTGTTATAATTGTCATCCTCACTTACTTGGAGACAGTGATTTGTTACATATATAAGCAAATGAATAATAAGAAGTCGAGCAGGGAATCGGATCTACGTAGGTATGTAGGTGCAAGGCCATGTCTGTCTGAAGAGTAAAGTACCTACTGTAAGTATGTATGTTTAAAACGTCGGACCACAGCTAGGTAGTTTTACAAGAGAAAACCACGATAGTTACGTATCCGCGATTTGAGGTTCCGTCACGATGGAAGGCCAGCTCTGGCTTTTGGATCTGATGTCCTGAATGCCGGTATCGTTTGCGGGCGTGTGGGTGGTCTCGAGGATGGGTTTTGAGGACGGGGTGGCTTTGCGGGAGGATGATGGGTTGGTCGTTGCTAGATGTTGTTTGTAACGGGTTAGTGCGGTGGCGTGGTTGGCGAGGGACCAGGTTATGACTTTGGGGAGGTCGTCGGTGACGTAGGCTTGTTGGATTGGGGTTAGAGGTGAGGTGAGTTGTGCTGATGATGGTGCTGGTGGTGCTGGTGGTGATGAGGATGAAAGGGTCTGGGAACCGTTGATGTTGTAGTCATCTGAGCTTGTGCTATCAGGTTTAGCTGATGTGGAGATGGGCATGATTTCTCGCTTGAGTGCTTTGAGCGTATCATGCATGTCCTTTTCGGAAATGGTGGGGTTCTTTTCGATGATTTGCTTTCGAATATCTGACCAGAGGCGGCATTTGGCGATGAATGTGTCTGCTTTGCAGGCTTGAGATTCGTAGCGTTGTTTTGTGTCGTCGCCAAAGAATTGGAAGGTGAAGTCGAGTGTTTCTTCGCATGTGAGATAAGCTTGAGCACCGGGTTGGTCGTTCTCGTGGTTGGGGATAAAGGTATTGTACCAATAGGCGAAAGTTGGTCGGAGTTCGAGACGTTTGTGGTCGCCCTTGTTCAGGGATCCTTTCGCGGCTTGCGGGTGCTTTTCAGCACTTACGCCGCTGAGACATTTTGGGTCGTAGAAACGACATGTGGCGATGTAGCGCATCATTTCGTCGCGGGTACTGAAGGGCCTCCAGAATTGATCCGTGTCGAGGCCGAGGAAGGCCAGGGCCTGGTCAGGATCACGGGTCAGCTCGACACGGGCAAGATTACGGTTTTGAGACTCGAGGTTTGCGATACGGAGGTAGAGGGCTTGATCAGTCATTGTGAGACCTTTGCTGCGGATCATACTAGAGATGATATTGATTATGTCGCCATGAGCGTGGTTGAAGAGCGCCCATCTGAGAGATGTGTTGGAGTGAATGATCTTGAGGTCAAGTTGAATATGCCATTTCCTCGGGACGTGTCTTGAACCATACTGAGATGATGGTTCCTTATCGAGGCTCTCTGCATTGGTGACATCTCGCATCGATGCGACCGAAAGACTTGTTGAATCCGTAGCCAGAAGCTGGATGTTTTCGTGATGCGCGGCATCGACTCGAGGCTGAACAGTATTGTATTTTGTATCTATAGGAATGAGTATATTCTGCATGGGGAGATCAGGATAATGACCTTCGGGCCATGGAATAGCAAATTGCCGTGTGCCAGACCCCTGGTGGTGGTACCATTTGTCTGCACGGAGGTGTTCGGCAATATCTTCCATAGACGGAATTGGGTCATTTGGGTGTGGTACCACCACGATATCAAGATCACCATGGTCTACCTTTTCAGGTGCTTCAATACATGTTTCGACAAGCAAGAATAGAGTCTTCAAATCATTTTTGACCAAACCAAGAACGTAAGCATATATTGATGGGGGCATACGAGGAGTGTAGAGGCCAAAGCTCTCGAAGGCATGACCGCCCATGCTGAGTAATGCTTAGAAGCAGGGAAAGATGAGACTAAATTCGCAGAATGAGAGAGCTAGAACGTCTTCAAGGTAGTGTTTATATTTGTGACAGGGTAGAAACGTTCAGTGACTGTTTGGTTGCTTCGCTGTTCTATTGACAAGAATACGTGTGTGACTCACCAAAGTTAGGTTTGTCGTCTTACCACCGCTTGATTGCGATATTGGCACAAACAGAATCAGGCCATTTCATGCACTTTCGTAAATTATTTTGTTCCTTCAACATAGAGAAGGTGTTATGAATGATGGGACATCATTGTCTTCACTTGAGATCTAGCCTCAACCATACGTGTCCTAGGAACAGCAACCTTTTTGGTCTTTGACAAGGACGGGGGGCGGCAACCCTTGACCCTAGAACTTGGAACATGGAGAGGGAAAGCGATATCGCGTGTATTCCACCGGTGTCTGATCTGCTCAGATCCATATGGTGACCTGAAAAGAGGAGGTTCTAGAGATTTAGGAAGGACAAAACTCTGATGAAGCCAGACCACAAGAGAGATTGTTTGGGTGGTGCATAAGCGCCAAGTGTACATGTCTGCGTGAATTGTTCACGTCAAGCACCGTACAGCTCCCCCATTTGAGAATGGACCAATTACTCTCCAAGGCAGTTGGACATCTGCCTGAAGTGCGTGCTGAACATTGTTGACGCGAATTGTATGAACATGGGATGCATGCTTGTTTCTTGATTCACACGGTGGAAGAGTTCTAATTTGATTGCCATTTCTCGTATAACAGATTGACCATGAAATAGAGATAGCTAAGCAGCCTATTGGGGTACCTCTCCTACGCCTTATTCATGACAGGCTAATTTGTCGCGGAAAGCTACTCTTGCCGCAGCTGCGCCATGACACCGTGCATGAATCACACCTACCTAACGCTGCAAATACCGGTTGCCACACGAAGTGACTGATCAATTGGTGAAGTGAGATGCTCCGCTGCAGAAACTGGCGCTATCCTATGTCGTCGGTCCTGGCGCGTCGTGATCAATATTATCGTCCCCATTGACTTCTTCTTCAAGCACTTCGTCGCTTTTTGGTAGAATACTCTGAGCCGTCGTCACTTTGCCCTCTCTACTAATGTAGCCAGCCAGGTGGTCGCATGGAATGATCTCGTATTGTTCGCCTTTGCTGGTTTTCAGATATGGCGACTGACTGTTTTTGCAAATGATGGAGATTTTTCCCAGGTTTTCGAAAGCTCGTTGATCGTGGGGGTTTTCTTCGGCAAAGTCAACGGCGCAGTCAAGACCGCAGTCCTAGAATAGTTGTTAACGGGAAATGTACATGGAGGAGTGAAAGTAACTTACACATCGCCATTGCAATCGCTTGGACATCCGCGGTTTCTTGGGGTTGATCAAGGTGTTGATCAGGTCTTCGAGGCGATCTGTATCATGACCTGGGTTAGGCATGTTCTCTAATGATGGCAGTGGTGGTGCGGCATCTTGCCAAGCTGGGTAACCTGATTGCAACAAGGCATCTCGCATGGGGTTGGGAGCATTATGCTGACCTGAGCTTGATCCTGGCCTACCAGTTCCATTCAGCGGCGGGTATGTAGCTTGGTAGCTCTGTCGGCGTGTGTCATCCATACCTATAAATTGGCCATCCATTTGACCGCTGGTTGGTGAGATAGGAGGCGCATCTGACATGGTAGTATCGATATTACGACTGCCAAAAGGTTTTTCAACAGCACTGACAGGTTGATCAACCAGGACGTGTCGGCCACTAGGAGCCTCTTTGAGGATGCCTTCCTGCACCGCCCAGTTGGTAAGATCTTCGTCCTCTCGCTCTTCTCGGCACTGTTCGGGTAAGTCTCGTGAGTAGTGACCACCTACGTGTTCCATACGTTCGTTCCAGCTACCTTCACCTTCGAAGACGCGACCACAGAAACCGCAGGTACTACGCTGGGGCGGTCTCCGCTTTTCGTGCCAGCATCGATTCCTTACATGCTCAAGACTTTCTTCAAAGGTGCGCCAATCAGAGCTATTTTGGTCATTCGCAAGTGAGCCCGGACCACTGTCAGGTTTGTGCATGCGTCGGTGATGCTGAGTAAACAGATCCTTGCGATTGAAGTCGTTGTATGGTTTCGTCTTTTGTGACGACATACTGGGGTTATTGTCAGGGTTGCAAGAGCCCACATCGCATCGATAGAAGCCAAGCTGAAGGTGTTGGATAGATACATGTCGCTTCCATTCGTTCTTGGAACTCAATGAAACATCGCATCCATAATGTGAGAAGGAGCAGATGAATCGCCGCTTTGATGGCTCCGATCTCTTCGCTCCAGAGCCGGGGCTCTTTTTGGATCGAGGCTTTGTTACGCGGCCAGGAACAGCAGTGGGACCTGACGTGTCTTGGAGTGAGTCTTTCTGCTCAGAGGGAGAAACATCGAAATGGTCAGATAGAATACCTGGAGTCACAGGGTTGGATGCATCGAGTTCTTGTTGGGCGGCATTGGCAGCGAGCGTTGCAGCAACGATGCCATCCGCGTCGGGCAGATCGGTGCTGGTGTCAAAGGTCGCTGTGTCAGCCGCCATGATGAGAATCAGGCTGCTCAAGGCTGGACAGCGTGAGGATGATCGGTATAGCCTTGAACAAAGAGAACAAAGAGACGAGGCTGTGCGACGGAAGATGGCAGTGGCAGTGTAATCAACAAAAAAGAGAATTTCACGCTAATCCAGATGTTGCCAAGTGGCACGCGGTCACAAGAAAACACTGGCACATTGTATTGTACAGTCACTATTCATTAGGAATGCACCTGCCTCCAAGAAACAGACAGAGCAGGTGTGAGTTCTACAGTAGTGGGCCAATTGCTACCGTGTTTGGGCACACGCGTCCAGTAGCCGACAGTTCTGTGAGGCTTGTGAAGGTTGTGAGGGCAGTGCTCTACTGTACTTGTAACTTCGGTTAGCGTGGTAGTGGAATGCCACCGAACCACGACTGCCGCTTCCTTGTGTTCTGGATTTGCATGGTCAAGGCATAAACAACCATCAGGCTGCACTTTTTCACTTCGCTGCATGTATTAGCGACTCGGTTACGATAGTGTTGTTGCCGGGCCAGTCATAATAATGACAACCGGTTATGGGTAGGTGAAGATGACAACCGGCAGGATCGAGGGGTAATCACCGGGAGGGGCGTATCAGTGTTGCCAGCGGAACTTATTGGCAGCCTCGGATATTGTACCTTGAAGACATGGCTATCACTGGCTGCTTCGGTCCAGTACTGTCCTTGCGGCAGTCGAAATGTTACGTGTCCAGCACGGCCTTTTCTGCACGGCTGAGTGGATAGACTTACTAACACGCAAGAGGACCTATCGTGGAGCTGATGAATAAAAAGGTTCAATGCTCGACTGGGTATCTCAAAATGAAGCAAACTGGCCTCGTTCACGCTTCTACTAGTTCCACAGCTTCAAGAACAGCATCTTCACCACCATGTTCTGGTGCTGGCTCTTCTTCCTTCACGCCTCTTGTCTCGCTCAGCTCATCACCATCGTCTACCTTTGCCTCTTCACTGTCGTCCGCCTTCACTTCTTCACTGTCGGTCTTCCCAATTAGGGCATCTGGGTTCTCACCATTTCTGATCTCTTCGCATAGAGTGAATCTCTTCCCACGAGCGGATCTTAGTGCTCGCCAAAGCCTTCCTGCTTTCCGCGCCTGGAGGTCTTTTGTTTCCTCCTCTGTCGCGAACTCGAGATCCAAATCGTCCATCTGCATCCCTTTATGATACTCTTCAAGAGACGGGATATTCGGCCGTTTTAGCTTCAGCGCTTCTACAGCTTCGCTCTGAGACAAAAAGGCTAGCTGCTCGGCTCCATCGGGTTTTGGCAGCGGACGAGTGGCTTTGCGACTGATTTCCTGTAGTGCATCCTGACTCTGTTGATCCATGCCCGCGTCAACCGCATCCTTTTTGATTTCGGGACAGTTAGCAGCTTTCCAGATCGCCCAATTCTTGTCCCGAGATAACACCATATTAACCATCCTAAGGTAATATCGACCCTCTTGACCGTTGCCCTCTTCCAAGTATCTTTCAATGGTCTTCCGGGTTTCAATCACCCAATTTCTATCGTCGTCGGATAAGGTAAAGCTCTCATAGATTGCTTTGATCATCATTGTGTTGCTTTTGGCTTGTTTTTCATTCAGTTTCCCGGTATCCACGAGCCCTTTGAGGATTGTATTAATCGTGTTCACTAGCTTAGCTTTGCTCTGTGATGTAAGACCAAGCAAAAAGTCAAGCAAGATCAACGCCTGCACCAGCATGTGTCGGCGGAACTCGATATCGTGGACCTCCAGATCGAAGAGATCTCTGTTGGTCAGGTACCTCGGATTGAACGCTGATGAATTGAGCTCCGTGTGCTCTCCCTCGAGGTCGCTTCGTTTGCGCTTGACACCTCGCTTATCAGCCTCTTGTACGCCGGCTACATTAGTGGACTTGTTTCCCACTTGGGTAAAACAGGCCATTGTCTTGAGAATTCCGGCTTTGAACTGTTGCATGGATGAATTATCGAATAGCTTCGTAGGCTGTGAGAATAGTGACTGTAGTGACCAGAAAATGGGATAAAGTTCGTCCAGCTTTGCAGACTCTTGTGCTCCGTCACCCTGTCGCGTTATCCCTCCTACACCTCGATTATCTGTCTGCTCTCCTCGATCAACCTCCATCGCTCCATCTCCGGGTTCGACCCCCGGGGCTAAATCATCATAGGTTGTTACATTCTCTGTATGGAATTCTCCTCTCAAGTTTACCGAACTTTTGTCACCTAAGGGGAAACTCTGAAAGAGATAAATAAACACTCGTCCACAGAACACAGTATCTTCAGCCCTCGATAGCCTTCTTAACAGGTCATTGCAACATCTTAATATGGTAAGGTTCTTTTGTTTGAGATGTTCCTTCGTCATCCGTGCCCGTCGTGATTCGAGGTAGTTGAAGACCTGATGGCAGCCACTTATGGTGTGACTGTCCAGCAGGTCTTCAACTAACCAGAATCCCAACGCAGGTTCGCATAGCTCGTGATCGCAGAGAAGGTTTACGGAGTCGAGGAGGGACCATATCGGGCCATATTCGTCCTTCTCAATGTCGAGGGATGCTATGCGCTCGTAAAAGGCTTCTCTAAAAGCGGCATCGACTGCTTCTTTATGCGCTGAAGCTTCTTCACTGCTGTCCCTACACAGTGCTTGCGCTTGTTCGAGTGTATGAGAAGGGCCTTGATGTGTTGATGATTCTGCGATTCGCCTGTACTTTGTCGCCAATGGTACTTTCAGAATTGACATACTTCTGAAAGAGAGGAGGAACTTCTGGAGAGAACACTGACACTACCTAGACACCGTGATTATCGAAAAGGTCGTCTGTATCCTCTTTATCATCTGCAATGAGGTGTCGCTGGATCCGCAATCAGATGGTGCTTGTTTGCTCGGTTTGCGACGTAACCGCGTCTTTTGCATGAAACTTTCTATTCGCGATTCTGTCTTGAGTCTTGCATTTTACCTTGTCTGGTCTGCGACCAGAGGATCTTTGCTACTTAGCATGGGGAGCAACGGAATGCTCTGGGAGGAACTCTCGTCTCAATGGTCGACCTCACTCAAACGTGCGAATCCCAATCTGGTTCTCCAGCTATGGACCAACCTCGAAGCCGAGTCGTTCTCGATAGGATCACTGGCGAAACTTGACAGTCTACAGGTGTGCGAAAAGTTCTTGTGGCCGACCTTTGATGACAACGCATCGAACCAGCATGTCCTTTTGCTGGGAGCGTTCATACACTACAAGAAAGAGGCACGTTCGTTGGCCTGGCCAGCCTTCATTTCAGATACTGAACGACTCTCACAACTTTTCCGAAGGGTACTCTCTTTGAGCTTGGACACCTCGACATCAATTGCCTCGCGAACCATCGTACTCAGTTTCATTTCAACAGCCTTCCAGTCCTTGGAGCAGGATGTGGTACGGAAGGAATGTGCTCCGCTAGTGTCTGTCAGCATCTGGGAGAATCTTCATAGTGAAGCGTTTCGAGAAGTTCAGCTTGACCTAGTGCCGAGTCGAAGGAAGGCATGGAGGGCTGCAAAGAAGAGGTTCGAGGCAGCTAGTCAGGATGCAAAACTGCACATGCGGTTAGAAAGAGCGTGGCTGTATAACACGGTCCTCGACTTTCTGAAGAGAATTGACGGAGAGGTAGCATCGAAGGCAGAGAGTGCATATTGTGCACGTTTCCTAGAGTTCTTGATTGATCTGATCAGTCAACTCCCTACCAGACGTTATTCAATTGTACTGCTGAAAGATCTAGATGTTCTCCCTCTGCTCCGTCTTTCGTCTATGTATCACAAGAAGGAGAGTCACCTTCTTCGCGACCTCACTAGCCTTTTTGAGCAGTTTTGTGGTTTCCAGATTGATGATGCCGGTGAAGTGTCTACCAGCAGAGCAGCAGCACATAAGCAGTCTCTATCTAACCTGCAAAAGGTCGCGTTACAGCATTTCGAGCCCAAGCTGAAGGTGCTCGCATTGTCCAATTTTGCATCAATCAGTAAGCCAGAAGACTTACGGTCCCATTTCGAAGCGCTATCAGACCTTGAACTGGAACAGTTGTGCAACATATTGGACATAAGGACCACTTTTCCACTCTCTGCCGGAATCAGGACCGGACGCAAATTCTTCATCGAAAGTCTCCTGGCTGCCTTTACAAGTATTCCTGATCTTCACGAAGCCATGCAGCGCATATCCGTTATGCCCACCGAGGAGTCATTGTACGATCAGACGATGTTGCGTAACGAAACATATGACGGTGTCGAGCCGTTAGCGCTGCCCAAACTCAACCTTCAATACCTGACTCTGAACGACTTCTTATGGCGGTCCTTTCAACTGCAACAAGCAGAAGCGTTTTACGAGATCAGAAAGGATATGGAGAGCATTGTGCGCAAGATGAAACCACAACCCGCGAAAGACTTCAGTGGTACCCATTTCAGTGGGTTCTCAAAGATGGCGATACCTATTGACAAGCCTGCAATCATCGATGTGACACCACCAGATGTGGGCGATACTGTTTCTGCTCATGTCCGGGCGGAAGTTGTGCTCGATGTTAGCAGACTCGGTGACAAGGTCAGATCGGAGTGGGAAAGCCTCAAGCCGAGGGATACTGTGTTCTTGTTGGCCGTTAAGCCTATGAACGATGCCGATCAGAACATGACGAACGGTCATAGTCATGAGACAGGCGAACAGCATGGTATACAGGCGGTCAGGACTGCTGAAGTGGTCCAAATGCAAGACGAAAAGGGCAAACCCCTAAAAGAGATTGGTGGCTCGAATGGCTACGTTTCAAAGGGTCGCACTAGACGTTTGCTACTCGACCTTGATGCAAAAGCCTTCGCAAAAGACAAAGACCAGATAGTCCATGGCAAGCCTGACATCTACAAGTCAATCAATGTGATTGTCCGTCGGGCTGGCCGTGAGAACAACTTCAAGCCTTTGCTAGAGTCAATACAAAACTTGACCATTTCGGATGCAAGACTGCCAGCGTGGATCCAGGAGGTATATCTCGGTTATGGTCAACCGACCAGCGCAACCTACCCTCATATTGCTGAAAAGGTCTCAAAAATGGACTATCTGGACACATTCCTTGATTGGCAGCACCTGGAGGAGAGCCTTCCCGGCACAAAAGTCCAGTCTGAAGGCACTCCAGAACCACCCTACGTGTTGGACCTGGCTCCGCCTACAGTTGAAGTGCAACCTGTCAACCCGAAGAAGCGTAGACGGGAGCAGATGGAGGAGGAGTCTTCAGAACAGGCAGGTGTTAAAGTTTCATCATACAGCCCTCCTAACAACGGCCCGTACCCGATTGATCAACCTAAGAAGAACAAGATTCGATTTACCCCTAAGCAAGTTCAAGCACTTGTCACAGGTGCACAACCTGGATTGAGCCTTATTGTTGGTCCACCAGGCACTGGCAAAACTGATGTTGCAACACAGCTTATCAACATCTTGTATCACAACTTCCCAGAGGAACGAATCCTGCTTGTTGCACACAGCAATCAAGCGTTAAACCAGCTCTTTCAAAAGATCCTTGCCCTCAATATTGACCAACGGCACCTTCTCCGTCTTGGTCATGGCGAGGAAGACCTCGAAACCGAAACCTCATTCAGCAAGGCTGGCCGAGTTGAATCCTTCATGGAGAACCGGCAAGTCCTTCTCTTGGAGGTGAACCGACTAGCGTCTTCCATTGGTGCTGAAGGTGCTCATGGCAATTCCTGCGAAACAGCAGATTATTTCAACCATGTCTGCATTCAACCTACCATATCCCGCTTTCAGTCTATTATCTCCTCTTCAGATGTCACAAGGAAGACCATCATTGACGCCTTTCCCTTTCACAAATTCTTCAATAACGCTCCGATCCCCGAGCTCTTCCCTTCAGAGGGGACGATCAAGCAATATCAAGAAATAGCAGAAGGCTGTTTTAACCATATAAACAAATTGTTCACTGACCTCGAAGCAATCCGCCCCTTCGAACTTCTCCGACACCCTCGTGACCGCTCCAACCATCTCCTCCTGTCTTCGGCCCGCATAATTGCCATGACATCCACGCATGCCGCCATTCACCGTTCCGAAATCGCGACATTAGGCTTCCACTACTCGACTCTCATCATGGAGGAAGCAGCTCAAATCACAGAAATTGAGTCCTTCATCCCGATGGCCCTCCAACCCACATCTTCCCAGACAGGCGAACTACCACTCAAGCGCATAGTTCTAGTCGGCGACCACCTCCAGAATAGTCCCATCATCCAAAACTTCGCCCTCAGAGACTATGCAAATCTCGAACAATCCCTGTTCCTCCGCCTAATCCGCCTCGGCGTACCAGCCATCATGCTAGACGCACAGGGTCGCTGCCGCCCAAGCATCACAGATCTTTTCTCGTGGCGCTACCCGGGCCTCCGCAACCTCCCACACATCACCAACCTCCCAGAATTCCAGCACGCAAACGCAGGGTTTCGACACGAATTCCAGTTCATCAACATAGACGACTACCAAGGCACCGGTGAACGCGAACCAAACCCCCACTTCATCCAAAACCTCGGCGAAGCAGAATACGCCGTAGCCCTGTACCAATACATGCGCCTCCTAGGCTACCCCGCCAAATCAATTACCATCCTCGCCGCGTACGCCGGTCAACGCGCCCTAATCAAAGACGTGCTCGACCACCGCTGCAAAAATAACCGTCTATTCACCCTGCCTAAAGCCGTGACAACAATCGATAAATACCAGGGCGAACAGAACGACTATATCATCCTCTCGCTCACGCGCACGAAATCAGTCGGCTACCTCCGCGATATCCGCCGCTTGACTGTCGCGCTCTCGCGCGCGCGGCTGGGTTTCTACGTGCTCGGCCGGAAGTCTCTTTTCGAGACATGTCCTGAAATGGCGGTTGCAATGCAACGGCTCAGCGCCAGGGGTAATGAGGAGGGTAATCTTGAAATAGTGACGGGTGAAATGTTCCCTACTCAACGTCGTGTCGATGCGGAGGATGGGGATGTGCAGAGTACGCAGATCCATGGTGTTGAGCATCTGGGACAGTATGTGTATGAGATGACGCAGGTTATGGTTAGGAAGTTGGGGGGGAATGTTATGCTTGTTGGGGCTGATGGGGAGGCGCAGCTGCGGGAAGAGAATGTGGATGGGGAGGGGGAGGGGGAGGTGGGGCTGGAGGAGGAGGCGGATGTGGATGCTGAGGTTGATCCTTTGCATGAGAGTGTTTAGCGTGGTGGTTGTTGGAGGTGTTACTTGTATTGGTCAACCTACAGAATGATACCCTTTTTGCTTTCAGAGTCCCCAGCTCCGGCACGAAAATGAAACGTTTCCGGCTTGGTATGTACTAAGGTCGATAAGAATGCAAAGCTGTCTTATAATCAATCTTGAGTGCTTAATCGGGTTTACTGTGGTACGCAGGAAATGTCATGGTGATTGAGAGAGAATGTGCCTCTTGTTATGAGGTGCTTGAGATAAATACTACTCCATTTCAGTCTGACTTTACTTGATCTAGATATTGCATTACGTACATGTAAGAACCTCAAGCTTTTCGTTGCGACTCAACTCGAGCTCGGACACAAGTATCTAAAGCAATTATGTTTTATGGCGTCGTGCACAGTATGCTCGCGGTGCTTAGTTGTGTAGCTATATCTCATCATCTGGGCTTTTCGTGAGCCCTCTGAAACAACAGTTACTTGTTATCGTTGCCCAACCAGTCGCGTTGAGCAACAATGCTCTAGTTCCTTTGTTGCTAGACTTGACCATGACGATAGCCAATCGTCCTTTTGGAAGTTCTCGCACGTTGTCTAGGAGTCTATCGCCAGTAGCTCGGAGCGGTGCCACCGATTCCCTCCCAAGCTTTGTCAAGAGCGTCCACGACCTCCTGCGGCAGTGGTCCTTTCTCCAGGTCAACAATGTTCTGCTCCAACTGTTTGCGACTGCTGACACCCATGATGATACCATCGTTACCTCCCTCTTCCCGCTTCATGTTAAGTTTGCTGTGATGAACACACCATCGAAGAGCGGTCTCAATTAGAGTGAGGTTGTGTTGCTTGACGACTGGCTCGATAATGCGGAGAGCATTGAAGGTGGGCTCCTTGAAGTATCTGTCGCGATACATCTTGCCTTGGCGAGTTGAAGTTTCGGAGAATCGACCCTCTTCAGGGGTGTCAAGAGTTGTGTATTTTCCGGAGAAAAGGCCGCCTGCTATGGGGTTGTACACCACGATGTCTGTGCAGCCTCAAGGTTAGTGAATGTAAAAAGACTATGGGAACAAGACAGTTGTCTAGGACAGAGCGTTGTGACCTACCAATACCGTACTTGCGGCAGCAAGGAATGAGCTCCGAGTCAATACCTCGAGTGATAGCGTTGTACATAGCCTGGTAGATCTTTGGCTGAACTAGACCTCTTTCTCGTGCAATATTGACTACCTCGGCAACTTCCCATGCGGCAAAATTTGAAAGACCCAGTGTGACGAATTTACCTTCCTTGAAGAGCTCATCACAAGCCTTGAGAGTGTCCTCGAAAGGGACAGATCGATCTGGGGCGTGGAGGTAGAAGATGTCAACACACTTTGTGCCAAGCTGGTCCAGTGACTTGTTCAGTGTAGCCTTGAGTCTTTCAGGAGAGTGCGCGCCTGGCTTGACTGGATAGCACTTGGTGGCAATGGTGAAGCCTCGGTCAGCATACTTGGCTTCTCGGGTAAAGCCCTCCTGTTCACCATCGATATAACTTCGAGCAGTGTCAATCTCGTTGTACCCATTCGTCATGAGGTGGTCAAGGCAGGCGGTATACTCATTGATGTCTGTGATGCGGGCGCCTTTGGCTTCTGTGCCTGGAGGTCCAAAAGTCATGAGACCCAGGATCACTCGCGGCTTGGCCATGGAAGTGGTGCTTGGAATCAACATCTTCGAGGATGTGGTGAAGGTTTTGGCTAGGGCCGAAAGCCGTGGGAGAGCCAGGATTGATAAGATCAGTAGTTGTCGTGAAGATGAAGTGGGTCAAGATGAGGTTTGCTAGACCTGTTCCACGCTCTTTCAAGAGGATCAGAATACAAGGATGGAAGAAGAACAGGCAAACTGGGACGATGAAGTCGAATTTGATGTCGTCGCGTTTCCATCTCCAATTGGAGAGCTTCAACCCCACATTGTCATCAGAGGAAGTCACGATTAAGAACAAACTGATGTTCAGTCTCGTTTGCCGCCGCTGCTGACTACTAGTACCTCCCGTCCAAAACAGACACAGAGGTCTTCCTTATGCGAGTGCAGGTGAGGTGCATGCTCACGGCATTCACGTAACTCCTGCAAGAACAAACAGCACTATTGTAGTTGTGAGGATATCACTCTCTTTCTTGCTTGATATCATTTAGAAAAAGTCTCCGTCACCCATGAGCACGTCCTCGTCATTTGTGACCTGTCGCACGACCTGTGGATTCTGGAGTACGACTGCTTTGTTATTTGTTATGATTTTACAGAGGTTTCGTGAAGTATAGAGTTCAAGGAGAGGGAATGATGATTGGATAGTGAGGAGTGAAGTGCTTAACATCAATAAACTCCATACCGCGGAAGAGCCGATCCGGGCGCGTGCCTCCCCCAAATTGTAAGTTTAGGGTCCCTCGGGGGTCGAGGTAGCGTGCTCCGATCGTGTAATTGTCGTGCCCACGCCGCATCATTTTGGCGTTTTTGCATCGAGTGACTGCATTTTGCAACAGTCTTGACTGCTATATAAACACAATCAGAGCTGCCTTTGTGGTACTCCTCGCCATGCAGTCAATATGTGGATTCTTGAGTCTAATGGTGACTTCCTCCAAGGGAAGCGCATGTGGTTGAAACCTGGAAAGAAATATTTGTTTGGTCGAGTCAAGAAGGATGGCGTCCGTTTTGCGATCGACCACAAGACCGTATCCCGGAAGCACTTTGTTATCACCGTTGAGGATATCAAAGACGAGGATGTGGGAAATGTATACGCCCGCTCGCAAATAACCATCACCGATGAAAATTCGAAGGCCGGCACCAATATCGACGGAGTCTTGATCAAAGGCAAATCCCAAGAACTCAAGAATGCCGTGACCTCGATTCGGCCTGGCAGTTGTCCTCACGAACTACTCATTACCTGGGTACCACGCGTTATTACATTTGGCTTGTCGAAGAAGGAGATCAAGAATGGATTGCTCAAAGCCAAGCAGGACCAAATCAAAGAGCTGGATATCAAAGCCGTCAGCGATTACTTGTCTGAGCAGACAACACATCTTGTTACACAAAAACGAAACACTGCCAAGGGCCTTCAAGCTTTGATCGAGGGCAAACACATCGTCACCGACACCTACATCGATGCACTGATCTACGCCTCCGCTCCTGCCGACCTAGACGAAGAGGAACGTCTCTGCCCCCTTGAAGTTGATTTCGAGGAGGCTTGGCCAGATCCTGCACATCACTTACCCCCCAAAGGCAAAGAGCCGACTGAAAGACCTGCCGACTCGTACAGACCTGACCCTGCAAGGAAGAAAATCTTCGACAAATACGTCTTTGTTTTCTTCGACCAGGTTCAATACGATCAGCTGTTACCACCTATAACCACTGGTCATGGCAAGGCCGTCATTTTCAAGCCCACTGATACCAGCACTGTCGAAGAAGCTCATGACTTTATGCGAAATGCTGTTAGCAACCAGACACGTGCCATTCTTGTGAGAGTCAATGAACCTGATGAGGGTCAGTCTCCTGTAACTAACCTTATTGACAACCTTGCAAAACGGCTTGGAATAGAACCGGCATCTCAGTCAGACTTCCTCGATGCCATCCTTGCCAATGATGCCTCTCAACTAAGGAAGCCACAATCTCTATCGACGGCATCGAATGTATCGGCAACGCCACATCTAGGGCGGGAGCTATCTCATATGAATGGACACGTAAACAATGGATCGTCAAGTACATCAAGATCACAAGCCTCAGCACCATCTCCTAAACAAGGATCTGTTGCATCGGATTCTGCGCCTTCGCGGAACGTACGAGGAGCATCCGAGCAATCCTCTATACCGGATGACAACCCTAGACCGTTCAAACGAGCGAGATATATTCCTCCTAAGAAAGGCTTTGACAACTTCGATGACGACTTTAACCCTGATGCTATTGTTGTCTACGAAGAAGTTGAGCCTTCACAACCTGCAACACAGCATCGAAGTCAACGCACAGCAAAATCTCAAGTTGACCGGGATTTTCCAGTCAAGGAAGAACCTACCTCCACAAATAGGCGTGCGAAGTCACCAACACCACTGGAAGACTCTGAAGTAGATGACAACATGGACGATCTCCTCCCAGCTGCAGCGGCCATGCGAAGACAAAAACAGCGCGACGACGCCGAAGCAAGACGAAAAGGCGAACCTGTCAAGTCTGCAATTCCTCAGGCTAAACTAGAACCCTTCCTCAAGTCGAAGAAAGAGGTTAAACTTATCGACGTTCGTGAAGCACTTCGCGCTCGCAAAGAGGCCGAAAAGGAGGCTGATGAGAAAGAACGAAGACATGTCCAGGAACTCCAAGAGGAAGAAGACGGCCATAAAGGACCGGCAAACCTCGTGAAAATAGTTGAATACGAGCTGCCAGTGCGCCAACATTCCGACAACGGCATTAACGCTTACAAAGGCGTAGAATGGAAGCCCGAGTGGAATGGCCGACCAAATTACAAAGGATTTCGACGTGCCCGGGACGCAAATACTAACGGCAACAGCCCAGCCAAGCGGCCAGAAAAGATCATCGTTCCCCTCGTAGCAGCCAAGAAGCAATCCTACGGAATAGGCGATCAATACTGGGAAAAGAGCCAGGAGGAAAGGGCACGCGCCGCAAAGGAAAAAGAGCGAAAGAAACGGGCAAGCCAGAAAACCAGCCACAGTCAGATTCAACCCCAGAGCAAAAGTCGCTCTCAACACAGCCAGACAGTCCACGACTCAGACTCAGAATCAAACTCAGATTCCGAAACTAATGAAACCACAACACGAACAAACAACGCTGCTCAAAACGAAGACGAAAACGAAAATGACCCAACAAACCTCAACGCCGAAACAACCCGCCTCCAAACCGAAGCAGCAAACGTCCTCAACCACACAATCGACCTCGACGCCCCGCGCCAAACTCGCGCCCACGATTCTCACACACAAACTCAAACGCAGAATCCCAGCAGAATCACGCAATCAATCAAGAGACCAGCAAGCAAGACACCACCCGGCAAGATCGCGGCGCCGAAGAGACAGAAGACGCTTCCTATAACGGTTGTGCATGGTAGTGAAAGTGAGGTTGATAGTGATGATAGCGATGAGTTGAAGTTCAAGTTTGGACGGGCGAGGAATGGGATAAGATAGGAGGAGAGGAGAGGGCTTGAATGAATGAATGAGTGAATGATTAAAGAATTAAGAGCTGTAGGGGTTTTTACATAGATGGAGAACACCTGAGCAGGTGGTAAGTAAATCGGGAGTACTGATGCTTGTCTATACCTAGATACTTATCTGTGAGTTACTCTGCACCCTCTCGATCAGTGAGTCAGCTAGGTACATGACATGACATGACATGTACTTACACTAGGTACATAGCGACCTTGATACAAGTACAAATAAATGCACATACAAAATACAGTACATACAACATGATAAGAAGCTTTATTGTAGCATACATATCGCAGAAACCTCATGTCCCTGCATATGTGATTCTCAACTGAATTAAAGACTTATCAATTCAATACCCTCTCATCTTTCGCGCCTACGTATTGGCGCCATCGTTATTGTCATCGCTATGCTATGCTGTGCTGTGCTGCGCCGTGCTAAACCTCTGTCCTTGCTTTCCAGACACCTCTATATCGCGTGGACTGTCTTATTCGTCTTGCGCTGTGTGTGCTGTAGCATCGCTTCGCTTCGCCTCGCTTAGTCCGCCTCAAAATAAGTACCTACAATAGAGCTATCGAGTGCTCATGTATTCGACGCTCCTGGGTTGGTGACACGCTATGGGCGCCTGCATTTGAGTATACGCATCTTGACCATAGTGAATTACCAGAACGGCTCGACTTGTGCCAAGTGCCTCTTCCGATGGAGTTCAGTCCTCGCGCACTACGCAAAGAAGCTTCGCACAGTCTGTTGCCCGTCTGGACTCAGACCGGCGATAATTTGATCGGCTTGGATTCCCGTCCTTATGACCAATGCTTTCGCACTATCGGCCACTTTCCTCGCTGTGTGACCTTGTATCGTCTCAGCTTCGAGCGCAAGACAGATGCCGTGGAAAACTTGTTGAGCTTTAGCACGCACGGCGTCGTTATTCCTAAAAAAGATGATGTTAGTGGTTGAAGAAAAAGGATACGAGAGAAGAGAGGAATGGGAACTCACTGGTCAATAAGCTGCGAGAGGAACGAGTAAGCATATGGCGCAGCTTCTTCATCGTTAACGATAGGTAGTGTATCGATCCATGGCTCTACAACTTGCTGGGGATTCTGAACTTTCGAGGAGTTGAAATGTAGAACCTTAGCTATAGCAGCGCAGGCATTTTCTGTTGCGAAGACGTCGTCGTCGCTTCGTGCATTAGGCATACGTGTCACAGCGAATAGTGTTTCGATACTGGCAGCAACGAACTCAGCCCAATCGAGTCCGCCCTTTTGAGCTGCCATGCCGACGCCGTAAGCTGCAGCTTGACGGTTCGCAGCATTGGGATCTTGCATGCCATTGATGAGAGGTTGGATAATATGGCTAGAATAGTGCCATGATTGCGGCCCACAAAACTCGAGCACATCGTCCATTATACAGATGGCCCACTGTCTTTGCGTAGGGTCGTCAGAGGTTATGAATGCGTTGTAGTAGCCCATAAGTTTTTCCCATGATGGAAGGAAAGCTGGACCCATGTTCTTGAAGATTGTGTGGAAAGCTTTGTTCATGTCGGAAAGGAGGGTTTGATCGTCTTCGATGGCGTACTGAAGAGACATATCATCGTCTTCATCCTCACCATCAACAGTTGCTTCTGCATGCTCTTCAGCCCGCTGCTTCACGCGGTCTTGGTACTCTTTCAGGGTTGACTCGGCTGATGCGATAAATCGATCCATATAATCTGGTGTCAGGCTGCCTTTGCCAACAACTTCTACACTCTCGTAGAAACACTGATACATCTCTGCGAGCGTTTCGATGGCGGGCTCGGCAACTAGAATTTCGATCTCCTTCTCCACCGTGGCAGCCCATAGTGCACCAAGCTGAGGTGACTGAGGACCATATTGCTTTTTGTATGAGGTGAGCAATACAGGCACAAGCTTGGCGGATGATATCCTCACAGGATCGTGGAAGAAGAAGGCCAGACCTGGCAGAGCAATTTTCTCCATAACTTCTCCAGTAAATCTTGCAAAGTCTTTCTCCAATATCTGGGCGTAGATGGTTATAAGTTCAATCGCAGTATTCTTGTCTTCTAGAGTCTGCGTCTTGATTCCAATAACCTTGCCCTTCAGGGGGACAAGTTCCCAGCCATCCTCTTGGTCAAGGATATCTTCATCATTTTCAAGTAGCTGGATGTCTGCTTTGGCTGAGGCAAGCGCCAACAATGGTGGCATCACGCCGTCGAGATATGGTACAAAGCCGGTGCCGAGAACTCTACACATTCGACCCCAGCAATGCAGAAGGTATTGGGACTGCGGATCGTCAGTCTCCGTAATATTCCCCTGGATATGTGCCAGCGTTTGAACAAGTTCGTCAGCTTGTGGTCCCATCTTGTCCTTGCCCACGGCCAGTGCAATCAATGTCGCACATTCCATAGCCTTTGCTCGAAGAAGTCTCAATTCCTTCTCCTGCTGACCTCGCAGTAGCTGCAACAATTGTGGCATTAGGGTGTCATAGTACTTGATGAATGCAGTCTCGGCTGAGTCAGCAATGGTAGCAATCGTAGATAGAGCTTGCTCCTGGACATATCTCTTGTTGGAATTAAGAAGTGCCAGTAAATGGTTCAAAAGATTGTCCAGGTATGGCTCCAGTATTGACTTTTCAGCTTCTTCACAGAAATTGACCAGAGCTGCAGCGGCATGGGCTTGGACTCGAGGCTCAGGCGATTCCAAAACCGGGATGATGTTGTTCAGAACCACTTGATGATAATTTTCTTGCATAGAGCCCGCGAAATCTGTACTCATCTGCCCAAGCGCATTGCAGCCACCAAATCGTACTCGAG
Organism: Neophaeococcomyces aloes; assembly: GCA_022813445.1. Taxonomy (NCBI): domain Eukaryota; kingdom Fungi; phylum Ascomycota; class Eurotiomycetes; order Chaetothyriales; genus Neophaeococcomyces; species Neophaeococcomyces aloes. Next base: position 147,785 of record JAKLMK010000049.1, on the reverse strand, counting down.
GATGAGGGTCCTTCAATGACGGCACGACAAGTTCCAAAACTTGTGCTAGTTCTCCTAGCATCAGATCGCGGCAGCCCTCGGAAATTGCAGAGATGGCCATAAGTGCAGCGTGTTTATCTCGCCATGAATCTGAGTGCATCATCTTTGGCAGCCAGCTGAATGCTACAGGCAAGACAATTTGACCTCCAAGTTTGTTGGCTAAACGATCTAAACACTGTTCTCCAGCAACATGATTGAGATCGCTCTCTTCGGCATCTAGGTCTTCCTGCGCATTCCACTCTGTAGCATCATCATCGTCCAGACCAATGTCGGTCATCAAACTGAGACACTGGACGATCATATCGGATGCAAAGGAGGAGTCTTTCTTGCACATATTCGGAGCGAACTCGGCAAATGTGGCCATTAGCTCCAATGCATTCTGCCTGACCTGATCTTCGAGCTCTTTATCTTGTATGACCGAAACGCTGAAGGCTCTGAGGTTAGGAAATAAAGGCTTGAACATCTTCGGCGCCGCTTCAGCAAGCTCGATAAGGGAGACAAAGGCCTTGGACAGATTGTCCTGGTCGCCAGCCTGTTTGAGCGGTGGCAGAACATTTAGAACTTCAGGAATGAGAGAGTAGTACTTTGGCTGTGCCTTTTTGGTTATGGAGTTGAAGAAAGCGGCAAAGGCCTCAATACCGGCCAGTTTGACATTGATACTGTCATCTCTGAAAGCCTTGCCAAACACCTCGGAGACGACGTTCTGATGCTGAGCTTCGATGATCCCAGGTGTTGTGGTGAATATCCTGAAAGCGCACTCGCGAACTGTAGAATCTGGAGACTGACTGGCTTGGAATAGCGCACTAAGTAATTCTGCCCATGTCTCTTGGTTGTCCACGTATTGTCTCGCGATTTCTGCTATGGCATCTCCAACCTTGTTTCTTACATGAGGAACCTGCTCGTTAGCCAGGCATTGTAATAGGCCGGACCGTATGGGAATTTTCGCATCGTTGGACAGAGTTAGGAACAGCTCTTTTGTCCCTCCGGAGGCTGGGTCTTTGACAGCTTTGGCGGCGATTCTTCTAAAGATGACCGCAGCTGACGATCGTAACTGTGTTTCGTAAGTAGATTGTCGATGTGGTTGGGGGAATTTCACAGCATACCTTCTCATCCTGAGCCGAATGAGCGTGTTCGACCAAGCCCATTAATAGGGAATCTGGTTTTTGTGTTTGCCATTCGTTGGCGAGAGAATCTTCGTATTTGCTTCGTAGTTCATTGTCTGGGGAGTTGAGGCCTTGCAACAGCTGGCCCAAAGCGCTGTGCAACTCCGGGTGGAGCGCAGACATCTTGTTGTATCTCGATCAGCGGATCTCGCATGCACGGAGTATATCAAACAAAGCAACGCGTATGGCAACGAGGTGTGGTCAATTTGGCAAGTCAAGAAACAACCCAGCGGGCGCAGAGGAGGACAGACTCGAGTTCGCGATGTGTATGTGCGTTTGTCGTGGTCACCACGCGTTCTAGTTGATTCGTTTCAATGTGTTTCAGAGGGGAATTCGTGCCCAGTGGCCCGTGGCCTACAAAATTCACGTCAGGAAATTCTGTGTTGTTATTGCGATAGCGGTTAGAGCAAGACATGAACATGCCCGCAGCCCTACACGACCAGCCAGCGCACTTGGCCGCAAATAATGTTTTTGTGAGTCGAATCACGTGCCTACTTGTTGCTCAAACGGGTAGTGTCACTTCACTATACGGGGGGATAAAGAGGAAGATACTGTTGTTTATCCATTGTCCAAATTTCACAGACTTGGTACTTCCTCAAGACACTTTGAATGGCAATTAAAGGAGTGAATAACGTTCTAAAACGATTCCAATCAATGACTAGTACTGATGTTTGAGGTCCCATAGTTGTCAACGACTTCACATTGTCCTGCTCCTATTTCATACCACCAGCAACAGTATCTGATAGCTAAGACAAGTCTGTCAATTTGCTGCAGCAGTTCCTTGTGTTGCAACCATCATATTCATCACAGCATGACCATGCCCATTCCATATCTACACTTCTCATCGGGCAGATTTCTCTTATCTACACCGCCCATTATGGGGGCAGTCCGCCAATTGAAAAGGTAGTAATGCAATTGTCCATCACCTGCACCAAACTTGAGGTCCTCGAGGAACAGTGGGTTGTCGAGAAGTGTTAACGCGTTGAAGACGTCGAAATCAGCATTCTTGGCTTCAACCAAACAGTCACTGATCAAGCCCTGCACTCGCTGCTTCAATCCCTTCTCTTCCGGTTCGAATGCGGCAGAGGTTGCATAGTAGAAGGAGTAAGCAGCTTTGATCTTGTCATGTTTGGGCTTGTTCAGATGCTGGTCTCCAAGAATGGTACTCTCCAAGTTGTAAAAGCTGGCAAAGTCGGTGATCGTTCCCTTGTCTGCATCATCCACCACATATGCCCATACTACCCGGTCGTCGGATTTAGATTGTCGATTGACGAACCAATGCTCCACCTCTTCCCGTGTGAACTCTTGCGTTAACTGAAATCTCTTGAGATATTTAGTCAGCAAGGCGAGAACGTTGTCAACATCTTTCTGCTCCATCTCTCTCCATCCTGCTGTACTCGTCTGAGCTGGCACTCTATTTTTCTTAATCATCATACTTGGCGTCATCTTCGGAGGCAGTGGTGAGAAACCAGCATCGTGCAGCTTTGACCATTGTAGCGGACGGTGGTAGTAACGGCAAGTACTCACCGGCGTTGGGAGTATGGTTCCTCCAGTGTAGATCGCCTGGTAAACTCCTTCCATGTTACATTTTCGAGTAACCTCTTTGATGAGGACAGGGGCCAGTCTCTTCGACCTTAGCTTCTTGTGAATGCACAGAAAGTTGACCTCAGCAACGTCGAAAACCTTTTCTCGTACACGTAATTTTGTTGGTATACCAAATATCGTAGCCACTAATACATTGCTCTTACCCTTCGCTCGAACCCCAACGTGCCAACTCTTGCGCCAACCAGGTGCTTTTAAAGCCCAGTCGAGGAATGCCCGTGAATAAGCAAAGCGAAACATGGCTTTATCATCCTCAACATAATGCAGGTTAAGCAGATTGTGGACTTCCTCCAGTTCTTGTTCGTCAGTCAAGTCTAGCTCCACCCACTCATATCCTTCGGGGAGAGGAGCGGGCGTCTGTGGGATTTTGTCCTTCTCTACCTCCTTGATTGGACCATCTAATACTTTTGATCTCTCAGAGCTTGATTCGTCCAGTCGTGGGACAGGCTGAGTGGACCAGAACTTGTATGATGCCATATCCTTCTGATTTTTGTTCGTTAAAGACATTCCCGTCAATAGCTGTTCCAGATTCATGCTTTTGAGCATCTTCTGTACATCCTCCGGCGACGAATTGGCAAACTCGCCCTTCAGTGCCGGATTGGCTTCCAACACTTTCTGTAGATTGGCGTCTGACATCTTCGCAGCCGGTTTCGTGGATTCCGAAGAGGGATTCAAGCCCAGGGCAGATGCGACTTTGGCTTTTTTCGATTTCTTTTTCTTCTTCTTCGCGTTTACAGAAGTACTGGTTTCTGCAGACTCCGGTACATTTGCTGTCTCCTCTGTTTCAACGTCCGACTCAGATTCAGCGACATCTTCGACAGTTGGCGTAGCAACAATGTGAGACTCCGCCATGTTCGAGGCCTTAAATAACAATAACGAGATCGATGTGGACAACCAATATAGGTACTTGCCTCAGGATGGGGTGGGAATATGTAGGAAAATCGCGCCTGCGGGTTTGTGTAGACTGTCCTTTGTTGACAGAATATTACGTAGGTATTGATACCCCACACCGTGCAGGGCTCCTGGAGCCACTAAGTTCATGCTGATCAATCTTAGCTAAGCCTGCCACTAACGCATTGCGCGGGTCAGTGGCCTGCCTACATATGTAGGTACCTTAATAAGGATATTTCGGCTTCATTACCGTACAGTACTGCATCTTATCCTAGGTACATTCACTTGTTCTGAGCCAGGAACACTTGAAATTTTTCTACTGCCACGCTCTTCTGAATTCATACTCATTTTGGATTACTGACATGCATCAGCTGACTTCCGTAATAACCGGCTTCCTGGGATGAAGCTGCGTGCAAATATCGCCTGTGCCTCCATTGCAAGTGATGCTTGAAGGCGCGTGTGTTGGAGCCTTGTCCACCCATTCCTGATGTAGGAGCCTGGGGACCTTTGATGATTACTAACAAATCAAGGCAAACCCATTGAGACTGTGTCAGCTGCTCAAAGTTAGGATGGTTTGTTGACCTTTTTCCTACTTGATTAAATTCTTTCATTGTTTGATCATGTCAAGACTGGGGGGTGGCCTCTCCATGGCTCAACAATACCAGAAAAGAGGTCATGTAGCATTTGACACTCTTGGAAATGGACTCGAACGACGGCAGCCTGGAAACAGCTACACTTCAAAGACAAAAATCAATCAAAAGTACCACATTGTAGGCTTCATTAGCAGTGGCACCTATGGCCGTGTTTACAAGGCTGTTGAAAAGAACCCTAAAAATGATGCCACAAGTCCAACCACTGGAAAAGAACTATACGCCATCAAGAAATTCAAACCAGAAAAGGAAGGAGACAATATTCAGTACACCGGTCTGTCTCAATCGGCCATTCGTGAGATGTCACTGTGCACAGAGCTCTCTCATCCAAACATGATCCATCTTGTGGAGATCATCCTAGAAGACAAATGCGTCTTTATGGTCTTCGAATACTGTGAACACGATCTTCTTCAAATCATCCATCATCATACTCAACCACCTCGACGAGCAATCCCTGCGGGCATGATCAAATCGATCCTCTTTCAGCTTCTCAACGGTCTACATTACCTACATCAGAATTGGGTTTTGCATCGAGATCTGAAGCCTGCCAATATAATGGTCACTAGTTCGGGAGCAGTACGGATCGGCGATTTGGGATTGGCGCGGCGATTCGACAAGCCACTGGCATCTCTATACTCGGGCGACAAAGTCGTGGTTACAATATGGTACCGAAGCCCTGACCTGCTTCTCGGCGCTAGACATTACACTGCATCAATTGACCTCTGGGCCGTGGGCTGTATCTTCGCCGAGCTGCTCAGCCTCCGCCCAATATTCAAAGGAGAGGAAACGAAAATGGATAGTAAGAAAACTGTGCCGTTTCAGAGGAATCAGATGAGCAAGATCGTCGAAATCCTTGGTATGCCAAAACGAGATGACTGGCCTGGAATAGTACACATGCCAGAGTTTAATCAACTTCAGCAGCTGATCGTTGCAAGAGGTGGTATACCAACAGGTTTGTATGGTGCGTCACAACAACCAGCTGTCCAACGCGGTCAAAATACAGGCCTAGAAACCTGGTACAACCACCAACTCAGAGCAGCTCAGTATCCGAGCGACAAGACACCCGGCAAACTCGGATTCGACCTATTAAACAAATTATTCGAATACGATCCCGACAAAAGGCTCACAGCAGCTCAAGCACTAGAACACGACTACTTCCGCTGCACAGACGGTGGTCCTAACGACGGACAGATATGGGTAAACAACAATTGCTTCGACGGCTTGAGCGAAACTTATCCTCACCGACGGGTCAGTACCGAGACTAACGATATCGGCACTAGCAGTCTACCAGGCACAAAACGTGGTGGCCTTCCTGATGACAGCCTCGCCCCAGGCCCAAAACGACGATAGTGTCTCGAACATGGGGTTCATGCTGTTTGGTGCGCAGGGCTGCCTCATTATGCACCACCGACTTGGTTGTGGAAATGATTTCCGAAGCGTACCGCTCAGGACTCAGTCGTCAGCTATATAAGCGTCTCATCGGTAGCTATAGCAGCACAGACAGCTCTATCTCTCACACGAGGACGAGGATTAACTAGACCTTTCCACGCACACCTCTCGCTTCCCGTGCCTGTACGGCGACACAAACCCCGGAACAGTCAACGACATAAACACGAGAATTCATGATCGGCACATTTTCGATGCTCCCGACCAAGTCCGTCATCACCAGAAGTGCGAGCAACTGGACAAGAATGTCCTCTAAAGAGTCACGCACTGCATGTTCAGCGGCACGACAATCTTCAGCTCGATCAAAACCTCTATTCTCACAAGCGACTTTCCAGCATGAAACACCGGATGTAAAGGATAACCCAAAGCAGCAAACAAGTATGGTCGCTACTCACAGAAATATCCCCATCGTTGAAATGCTCCTGCGTTGAGAACACTATTCGATAAAATTATTAAATGCACCCCAAACATGGTCAATCTATCTCACTGACAGTACGCATTGACGAGCCACGGAAATCACGAAAAGCCCTCGCAAAGGGGAAGGCTTGGAGTAAATGAGGACCCACACTAAGAACAAAGCTAAGCACTGAGTACAAATGCTTCTTGATTACGAAGGAGCTCCCGAGTATTCTACAGAGACCTTGATAGAAAGACCTAAACGTAACTAGGTAGTATTCAAATCAATATGTAGCAAGAAATGAGATAAATGCTGCACTCAACAAGATGCCGTCACTATGCTATGCTATGCCGTGCCCTGCCATGCCATGCTATACTGTATACCAAATCCACGCTATGCAACAACAGCAACCCTCAAACGCCAAAGTACATATTTTCAAATTGGTATCATCATCCCTGCATCACGCATAAAAACCACATTCTCCAAACAACCATCAACTCATAAACTTCATAACCACATCCCAAAAATCTTTCTTCACACATATCTACATACCACATACCACCATCTCCACCCGCATCAGCACATGACTAACACCGTTAACTTAAATCAAATCATCCCCCTCCCCTTCTTCCCCTTCGCATTAACCTTCAACCCCTCCGGCACCTTCGGCACAGGAAACTGATCCCCCGAATCCGGCAAGCCAACACTCTTCAACATAGTCGTAAACGTCGTCGCATTCGTCGCATGTTTATCTTTCTTTGTGCTCTCTTGTCTGTCGAGCCCTGCTTGTGAGATGAAGGCGTCGAATGTTGAGGATGGGTTTGCGCGGGTGCTGTTGCTGGCGTTGTTATTCGTTGTTGTGGGGGCTGGAGGAACGAGATAGGGGTTTGGATTGGGAGTGGGTGCAGCGTCTATTTCTTTGTCGTAGGCTGTCCAGTCGAAGTCGTTGTCTTCGTCGTATTCGGTTTCTGGTCTTTGTTGTTTGGTGGGTGGTTTGTTTATTGGACGTGGTGGGATTGCGGGTTGTTGGGAGGGGAGGGTTCGCTGGTCTCTGGGTGGTTGGGTGCGTGCGCTGTTTGGGTCGTACCGTGCCGGTGTTAAGGTCTGTAAGTTTGTGGCTTGCTGGTGAGCTGATGGCTGTAGGCTGTGTGGGAAGTCCGCTGGCAAGGTAGCATTTGCATCGATGTATTCACCTGTCATGGATCTCGTGTTCTCTGTGAGTTGATTCGGCCGTCTGCTTGGCGAGTCATGCCAGACAAATGGTTCCTGCGTCTTCTTTGCGGGTGTTTCGAATGCGGCGGCAAGACCCATAATCTTACCGGAATCACGTCGCTTTGGTGCTGGAACACTGCCGTATGGAGGTGTGACACGTCGCTGATTGTTCATCCCTCGAAGTGGCGGAACAGAGGCAGCTGGGAGGGCCGGAACGGCTGGCACGGGTGCGGATGCGAATACATCGTTCGCGTTACGGGTCTGTTGCTGTTCGAGTTCAGGTGAGTAAATGCGGATTGTCTCGGGACGGGTAAGATCGCTTACACTAGGTGCGTAGACGCTTTCTGGGCCAAAGTTCCTATCCTTCTCGTCTTCAGAGAAGCGGCGATCAAAAGAATTGCTAGCCATTTCATCATCCTCCACTCCACAGTCATTGTAACGGGCAACACGGTTGCTAGGTGTTGCGAGGACGTCCGGCATATTGTTGATGTAGTTGACAGGTATGTTGTTGTTCGTAGGTGGCGTTGGCATTTTGTGGCTGAACATGTCAGGTGAGTTCACAGTATGAGTATTGCGCCGTGCTGGAAGCACAGATCTTGTGCGACGACGGACAGCATTCAGAAAGTCGGATCGCTCATTAGAATGGCGATCAGATTTCATCGGAAGGGAGATGAATGGGCGGGCGCCGTTACCAGATACATTGAGGCCACGAGTGTCTTGCGGTCTGCGATGGCGGCCTGTAAGCATAACCCAAGCTAGAACAGCAAGGGCACCGACTAGCATGCCGGGAAAGAAGCCTGCGAGGAAGACGCCAGGTGGGAAATTCGTCGACTTGGTGGGTGGTGGATCGTTGGAGTCAAGACCACTTGTTGGTGTTACAGTGACAGTCATACTTATAGTCGAAGTGGTTCGGGTTGTGGTAGGGGTGCCTGTCTGGCTACTGCTGGTGGTTGTGCCTCCACCGAAAATCGCCTTGGATTTGTCGAGGATGCAGACATCTTGACCACCACTATTGCCACAAGTGTAACCGAAGGGACAGCACGAACTTCCACAAGTTGGCAGCTTGCCTGATGTATTAGAAGTGTAGATTGGTCCTTGATGCTTGCTAGCGTCTTGCAGTGTCACATCACAGTTGATGGTGCCGATTGTCGAGCAGTCAGAGCCAGTAGGGCAGCAAATTGCCGAATCTGAAGAGTCTATAGATATACAGCTCTCTGTAGAAGCACAGCAGAAATTTCCCGGCAGCTTGGAGTCAACTGCTGCACACGATGTCGGTTGACCAGAAGGACATGTATCAGCTCTTCCTTGTAGCGTTCTCAAGACTTCCCTCGGGGAATTGGTAGGTTTTGGCGCAATATCGCTCCAGTTTTGAACATATGAATTAGCCGGCACAGCGGCCAGGATTGTCAGGGCCAAAGCCCAGTGCTTCATGTTGTGGTTGTATCAATAGCCTTTCGAAGGCAATTAGGTGGTGTAGATTGTAATGGATTTGGTCCGAGAGAACTGAAAGAGGTAATTCCACTATGACCAGCAAAGCGGAGCTTGAATGATTAAGACGTATAGGCAGTAAGGATGGAAATAGAACCTTTGACCCAAATACAAACGTGTGTGGAATTAGAGTCACAAAGGAAAAGAAAGGATAACAAAGGAAACGAAATATAGTATCAACAACAAGGTGATGAACAAGAAGATTCTTCCATAGCAGGGTACGTGTCTCTCTTTCTTCAAAGAGATTCAGAACCGTGGGGAGCCAGCCATGGAACACCAGATCTCACCATGACTCTCGTGATGTCTACTAGAAAGTACGTGAGGGTACAACCGTTACCGTTCGGAAGCCCGTTGGGTACACAAACCGACATTGCAGTCCGAGCATAGCCAGTGAGTTGGCGCGCAACTGGTAAGCTGGATAGTATTTTGAACCTCGACGGAGCGTTGGTATCATCCAAGTATGGCAGACAGCAGAGTCGGTTGGTTCTGGAAGTAGAGAAACATGAAACGAAGAACAAGCTGGAAATTGTTTGGAGGAAGAAAGGCGGGAATGAAGGTGGTGTCGCAGGTTGACCTCTTTGTCTGCGGATAGAGCTTCTGATTGGCCAAACGTTGGCGCGTAGGACTATTCCTCTTTGAGAAAATTGATCTCAAGACATTCGAGAACGAGAACGAGGAAACACTGCATTCTGCCATCGTTTCATCAGTGTTGCGGCATCGCATCATATAGACTTCACATCATGATATTAAGACGTATAGCGAGGCCGCAGGCTGTCGCAAAGCAGTTTGAGCAATTATCAGTATGCAGTTCACTCTTTCGGTGCAACCACCATCCAGTTCTCTTCTAACCACTGCATTAGCAATCCGCCCTACAATTTCAACGCCGTTCAATCCATCAAGTCCCTCCCCTCGGTGGCCAAAATAATGAAAGAGGCGAAGTGTTTGCCCAACACGGTGTACCTGGTTTCCTTTCCTCGCGAAGTTTCCGACAAACATGGCAGCTTTACCAGGAAGATCTGGTTAAACAAATCAACGACAAAGTGACCGACACTGAATACGCCGACAAGTCACCTTATCAAATGCACGTGGAATTCTCACGTCAACCTGAACATGCCGACTTCTACAACATAGCAGCTATGGCACACTTTAATCATCTTTGGTGGGAATCACTATCGGTGGAAAAGAAACCAGTACCAGATAACCTGCGACGAGCCATCGAAGATGACTATCACAGCATGGACAGCCTCCGAGACGAAATGTTAGAGCATGCAGACGCCATGTTCGGCAACGGTTTTGTATGGCTGATGAAAGAGTCTCCGACCGGAAGTGGTGCATTCACTGCAGGCGGCAAGCTGCGCATCTTGTGCACATACAACGCTGGTTCTCCCTACAGCGAAGCCTATCGTATGCGCCAAAACAGAGACATGGCGACAGGTCTAGATCCGGCAGCACATCGAAGAGCCCAGATGACACAGGTGCAGAACACCGTGGGCAGTTTCGGACAATTCTCACAGCAAGCAAAAGCTGGTAACGAGCCACCCAACGCATTACAGGCGATGCCACTCCTGGGTTTAAATGTGTGGCAGCATATGTGGGTGCCCGATTATGGAATTTTGGGAAAGAGACATTATTTAGCAGCGTGGTGGGAGAGGATAGATTGGGATGTGGTTGAGCAGAGATATAACCAGCTAAATCGTACGAGTGGATGGAGGTCTATCGGGTGAGTTATGAACTTTGCATTTGATCACAAGAGCGGAATCAGTCTTGTGTGGGTTCAGACCTTGTCAAAGGAAGAAACAAAAGAGGATCGCCCCGGATCGCCCCAGATCTACCCGTGAACAAAAGCATCTCGAAACCCGACAGCAGGAGTTTTCCTTCAACGCCAGAAAAGAGAAACATTGATACTCTCGACAGGAAGAAGCAGGTCAAGTTCCAAAAGACACCCTCACCATGAACACTCAGAAGTCTAGCGCGCAAAAGAGGTAGTAGCTCCCACTAGACTCGGGACACAGGTCAGTCTATTCAAACACGATGATGCCTGCCTCCCATGAGATTGGTATCAGCCCTTAAACAGCCGGTGCTGATACATTTGCCTTTGAGCTTATGCCGACATATATCAATAGTTCTCTGTACACTACCTACTTATGTACAACCAAATGAACGTATATAAAAGATACCTTCTTCTCTTTCGTCACTCTCCCCCATATACAATGACATACCACGTATTAAATTTCTCCAGAACAAACCGTTCACATCTACAGCCCTTCAATATAGGTAATCGCTGTTTACCCAAAAAACCCATGGAATGAATAAAAATCCCCATCTCTAGCAACAAGAAATACGTAACCATCACGCAAAATAAATAATACGAAACACAAAGGGCACCTGATACATGACACAGTAGGACTTTTTTTATTTCCTAGAAACACCCACTAACGTAGGTATTTACATACTGTACCGTATACCTATTCATTTAATCCCTTCTTTGGTGAATTTATTCTTCTACAACCAACCCAAAAGTTGAGACATCATTGAAAAGCATGATTAAAACAATCAATTCGATAGATTATCAGCTCCCATTCACATTAACCAAAACATACTCGTATCGCATAAGCCAGCCAACCAGTCAGTCAGCGAGCCAGCCAGCTCCCATCGTATATACAAACAAAATAAAAATTATAACACAATCACACGTTCGTCCTCTAAGAAAAAGAAAGAAAAAGGTAACTAGGTACCTAGGTATCACCACAAGGATCCAGCTTTTGAACAGAACACGATCCTAAACTCCTGACACCACCATCATCCATATAATTTCCTAGCTAGCCAGCTATGTAGCCAGCTCTGTACAATAGTCCATCCCATCCGACCGTCATCATCAGTCAGGGCGTAACAAGTTCATTTCGGTCAGTCCAGTTCAAATTCGTTCCGCGGTAGCCCCAACAAAGCAAGGCCAGCCAATCTTCCAAAACAGAAGCAGAGTGTACCCCTGCGACAAGATAGCCTCCCAGATCCAAAACATACAAATTTCGACATGGCAGATGCTCATAGGCTTTCAGGACTGATCATAGCAGCATCATCGTCACCGTCTTTACCTTTGTCGTTGCCTTTCGCTGTCTTGCCTTTCCCGCCACTTCGCTCTGCACCACTTCCGTCTGCGCTTGGAGGCGGCGAGTCCATTCCGTTGATCATGTCGCTGAAGTCCCCATCTGGTAGCACATGTCCGTTCGTGTCATTGTCGGCATTCGCGCTTGCACTGCTGGGCTTCGACTTTAACGGCATCTTCGAAGGTGTTTTCTGCTGCTGCGCAATTTGCTGATTGTCTTTCAGTGGACTGATACTTCCATTGATATGGGGTGATGGACTTGCCGCGTTGATGCCTTCCGCATTGTCTGCATCATCAGCGCCGGCATTATCGCCATACACCGTCGAGCTGCCGTGCACTCCGTTAGCGGTCTGTGCAGACTTTTTCTTTTTCTCCTCCTTGACGTTCACTCCGTTTGTCAAATTCAGCTTGCTTGCCGTCGTATTTGCGCCCTTCCCCGTTGTAGGTGCCTTCTTCTGCGGACTGATTCCCAATGCCTTACCATCACCAATCTTCCCCGTAGCTGGAACTCTTGCTCGACCATAACCTTTCCGCTGTTTGACCGGAAGGTCAAGATCTTCAGGTAACGGCCTGTCACCATTCTCCTTAAGCCTTTTCTTGAAAAATTCTCTGACCAGACCAATTTCTTGTTCAACGTTTTCAACGTTAACACGAGGGTATGGCGGAGGTGGGGTAAACAGTTTCTCGGACAGGTCCCCTGTGCTGATCGTTTGTTGAGCTGCCGTCGATAACCTGTTGTGAAGGAGATGTAATGGTACAGATAGATTGACCAGACCGAATTCCTTATCAAGTCCAAGTTCTTTGAAGCCAAAGAAATCCTCACCAAGATCGTCTGCGAAGTCGCCTTGTGTGTACTGCTCGCCTGTCTCGAAGGACCCAGAGCCCTGCGCTGTGTCGTCTGTCAAGGCCGGTTTTAGGAGATCAGCATAGTGAGAGCGCATACGGTCGTACATAGTCTGTAAGCGTTGAGCCACACGATCCATCTCTTCGTGAGCATAATAGTCCAGGTCTGTGACGGAAAAGCCGGCTTCATGAAGGGTATGTAGAACTGCTTCTTCGGAACTTACTGCTGGTTTAAGCACTGTCGATGACGATGACGTCTTTTGCGTTGCTACAACTGTTGATGTCGATATTGGCACAGGTATCTTCTCTTCAGTTAAGTAGTTAGAGAGATTCGAGCAGAGGTTCTGGAAAAAGTCTCCAGCCATGTCAGCAATCGCATCAATGGCAGAAGGTTGAAATTCCTCAAAACCGGCATGAAAGAAAATTTCACCTATGCTTCGTGTTAATGCAGCCTTTGACACCCAGGGAGCCATGAGCGGTCCATCATCTGTCATAACATGATCTTTGACATCTTCTTCAAGAAAAGGAGCTGGTTCGTATTTGGTGAATTGGTTCTGATAGATTTGTGTCTGAAGTTGCATTTGTTTGACCACTCCAATCTTTGATACAATCTTGCGAGTTTCTTGTATCTGATGCATGTTATCCGCCATTCGTTTTGCCAATGTGCTATCAGGTGCGACAAACATTCCTGGTGGATATAATCTCAAAAATTCAGCATTGTGTTCGACGACATGACCTTCGGTATCGTTTTCCCACCGTAGACGTGGATTCAGATCGGGAATTGCTGCTAAAGGATCGTAATAATCCGGCAGCATACTCTCCTCCTCCGCCTCGAGGCCCTCTGCAAGCGTCGGAACTCCTTGATTGGGATTCGGATTCCCGTCCTCGATGTCTGTGAGCGACGGACCGCCCAGACTATCCTGTTGTAGTTGCTGCCATTTACGCATGTTGGCTCGACTTCTCAGTAGAGCTTCCTCATCAGGATTCAGCTTATCGCCGCGAAATAGCCTGTGCCGTGCAGCAGCGACCATAGCTCTCTCCTTTTTAGTTTTCTGCTTCCATAACCGATAGTCGTCATCTTCGATTTCTGGGGCCGCACCAACGAATGGAAGACCTGGAACTTCAGAATCAGGAATCTCGCTGGCAGCATCGATGACACTACCGGCGCCCTTTTCAAGTCCTGTAGGAGTCATCATACCTGGTGGCGGCGTTGAGTGTCCCTGACTTGCCACATCAGCTTCCGACTCAGCCCGAAAGCCATTACTCATTGTTGAGTTTAGCTGCGACAGCGATGGCTTAGTGTCAGGATTGGGCGTAGACTCAATAACAGTCGATTTTCTCCCTGCATTTGGGGCCTTCGATGTCTTCTTTGCGGGTGCCTTCCTCCCGCGAGACGCCATGATAGGTTGATCGTCATCACTATCCTCAACATTATCGTCAAATTCTCCGTTAGCAATCCTTTGCTTCCGTTCATCAGCCTCTATCTCCGCACGGTCGCGTATCACTACTTCGGGAATAAGAGGTACAAGCTTGTCCGTTTCCTTTCTCATAAACAAAGCATGCTTGCGCATGGGATGGTCTAGAGCGCTATTGTACTTTAGACAGTTGGTCCATATCAGATGCAGATCGTCGACGAAGTCTTGTTTCGATTTGTACGCAAGACTCTTGAGCTTCTTTGTCATGGATCCGAGGTCTATTGGAACTTTGATGACAACGAAGTAGTCAGGGGCGTCTTTCTTCTTCACTGGCTGTAGAAATGGACCAGAATGTTCCGTCTGCGCCTTCAACTCGTTGAGGACTTTCTCAGCAGCTTCATATAATTCTTCTTGTCCAACTTTGTCTTCGCTTGCCCACTTGCTTCTGTTCTTGCGTACTTCGCTCATAAGGGCACGCAATTCGGAGTCAGTGGCTGGTACCGACGGTCGATGTTGGTCTATGGCTGCGATGAGGTTCTTCAATGTAAGACTCGAGGCACCGAGGTTTGCGCTGCTCAGACTGCCTTGTTGTATTGTTGTATTCTGTCCTTTGGCGTGCCCTTCGGCTTCTGCTTCAGCTCGACGCTCTGCTTCATCGAGTCTCTGTTGATCCAACATAGCGTCGCGATCGTTCTCAAGGGTAAAGAAGAACTGCCGCGACATGTTCTTGACTATCTCTGTTTCGAGGCGCTTGACCTCCTCCAACTTCTTGCGTGCATCTTCCGGCTTCTCTTTTTGTTTAGCAGCTTCACTTTTCGATGCATCGGAGGATGGTCTCGACGGCGGAGCGGGTCTTGGCACAGGCGAGGCGTGTCGGTCGGCGATGATTTGAAGCTTCGAAGCCTTTCCCTTAAGCGGTGATGCTGAGTTATCTGTCTCCTCTTCTTCCTCGTCTTCTTCGTCATCGTAATCATCATAGTCATCGTCGAGTTTCCGCTTTTTCGAAGTGGGTACGGATGGTTGGGGCGCAGGTGCATTTATCTCAGGTACACCCGTCGTGAAGGACTCGGGCAATTTGCGCTTCTCGGGAACAATGAGGTCTCCAGCCTTGCTAAAGAGTGATGCGATCTTTGATTCCGTTTCCTCGTAGAGCGTTCTGAACTTCAGCACTTGGGGGTCTTCTTCGGTAGCCGGTTCAGGGTCCGGGGCATGACCGGAATGCGATGATGCGCCATTGAGAAGGCGCAACTTTGCAGACAACGGTGTATGAGGTCTTGACGGTGCTTTGAGTAAGCCATTGAACATGTCCTTGGCTAGATTGTGAGTGTGATGATCATCATCGGGTGGTTTGTGGCTGGAGGATGCCGGCAGCCATGTTGCCATGGCCTCGCCAACCCCCAGATGCGGCCCCTCGCCGGGAATGTCGCTGCTCCAGTTTGTTCGACAGATTGACTCGAGATTGACTGAAAATTGTGTGGTATGTACTTTCGAGTGCGGCTATCCGAGCGATGATGTCGATTGAGCGTGATTGGATGAATTGCGCAGGTGGTCGATGGTTGAAGTTCAGCGTCGCAACTGTTGATGCGCATAGAACGTGACGATTGAAGTCCAAGTTAACTCACAACGCTAACTGAGGAACTGCGCCGAATGCACCGAACGAGGATCACACTCGTAAAGCCCACATGCGGTACCTAAACTTTAGTCCAAAGCAAGCCTATTAGCTTTCTAGGTTGCTATTGTCAATGCCTACGACTGTGTCCAGTTCAAGATAATCTGAATTTATTGTTCGCAGTTGCACATACTGTAGTTTGGTCACCCTTCGCTTGACACTCATCAGTTCTTTTGATAAGCAGCGAGTCGATGCAGATTCTGATGCACCTCTAATCGCTAGCATGTCCTCCAGTGGTCCAGCCAACAACCCTTGCAGCTAGTCGGACTATCTACAGAGTGATCATTTACAATGCGCATACGGTTGCCTTTTGCATGTATGAGACAAACAAACAGCCATGCCGAATTTACCACTGATTTGTTCTTCCTGCAGTTGCCTTCCTCATCGTTTTGCTTCTGGCCTCCAGCGCTGGTCTGCTGCCATACAGTGCCCTACCCTCTACGCCGGAAGCCGCACGCCCCTATATTCCAAAGCAGTCTGACAAAGCCCTTCATTTCCTCACCTTCTTCGCCCTCACGGCGGCCTTCTACTTTATCCTTGACACAACCCGGCGCCGCGTTGTTAATATTACTCTGGTAGTTTGCACCCTGCTCCTTGGAGTGGGCAGCGAAGTGGCACAGGGCTTGTTACCGAACGACCGTGAGTTTGATCCATGGGATGTGTTAGCCAATGTGTTGGGGAGCTTGAGTGCATTAGGTTTGGCAAGCTTGTATCATAAGCGGAATGTAGAGAGGAGGAGACGAGCAAAATACAGTGCACTGACTGGGGAAGGATTGGAGGCTGATGAGGACGCAGACATTGAATTGGGAGAAGGTCCGGGACTAACTGCGAGAGGGGACAATGAAGATCAGACGACAGGTATGGTGACTTTGGGTGGATCGAGCGCTGGCAAGGGGAAGACTATCGAAGAAGAGCTGGATAACTGGGATGAGAATCAACCAGACGATTGGGACGATGACGATAATATCACGAATAACGGAGGAGTGCAGATGACACCTGCTACAAGCTCAGCTGATAGTGTTGAGGAGCACAGGAAGAAGGTTGCTATTGATTGAAGATTGCGACGACACTCGTGTTGTCCGTACACTCGGTAGCTACAAAGTCAAATTCACGAAAATGGAATGAAGACAATCATGATCTTGGCCAAGCATGGTCCAATTTTAGGTTGAAGGAATGTGCTTCATTCTCGTAGAAGAAGTGATCAGGCTCAGGCCCTGCAGGCTATACACTGCCTAACTCCACGCGCCATGTTCAAATCAACGTGCTTGTCCTCAATTTGCAAGCGGTATTACCGCAAAGACATCTCCAACCTGCATCGCATGTCTTCCACTCCTAGAGCACCTTTGCAGTTTGTACTGGAAGAGTCTCGCTGTAGGGGAACGCGTCTTTCTAACGGAAGCAGTTGAATTTGCCGAGAGAGAATCGAAATGGATTTCGTCGAACGCCATGTCGATCGACTGTGACTCCGCCGCCACCGTGTCTGCCACCCCAGTTCTAGATCTGCTGTTAGCACATACATCCCAAACAGAGTGTATAGCAGTGGACTTACCTTGGTCCAAAGCAAAGGCATTGCGACTGAAATACGTGTCTGTTCTGAAGCGGTACTTTGTAGGTCGATATGGACGCTTCTGTCGATAATGTCTGTGTTGACAATTTCACGGCTTGAGCAGGAATGTGAATGGAGTGGGATTAGCAGAAGAATATCCAGTAGAGCAGTCAGATCGGGAAGGCACTGATATAGAAGAACAGCACCTGTATCACCACGCGCACTCACCTCACCCCTGGCTTACCTTGTGGGATGCTACATAGGTAAGCACAGTTTGCTAGTATTGGTCGGGATGCCTGCCACGCCATCATGGCCAAGACGCGAATTGAGACAATGTCCGCTGAAACTTGATTGAGACATCTTGGCGATTTAAAACAAGAGCGGGAGTGGCTCGAGATATACGAAGCGCATCTCAACACGAGCCACTGGTAAAATGCAGAGCTTGACGTAAAAGGTTGTGGCTGCTTGTGGCTAGTAACCCGGAAGTAAAACAAGTGGGGATGAGCGGATGACATCATTTGTTTGCATGCGAGCTTTAGTATGTACATAGAGCTAGGAACTATTGTAGTACAATGAGCCTACTGGAGGTGAATGTGAAAATACTGGACACGATGTTTGAGCATGTGTTTGTTTGCACAAACACGGAGCGTGGGCTTTGAAGGTATACTTTTCAGTCCATCTCACATAAAGCAAGTATTCAATCTAAATACCCAAGAAATTGACAATCTTCTCTCCAATGCCCTGATCTTCCTTTGGCCGCTCAACTTGGCTGCCACCAACACCCGCAGCACCCAAGATCATCTCGCCTCGCTCGCCCCTAGCGCCAGGTAGATTCTGGTTGCCTACTGAACTTGTGGGAGGCACATCACTCCCGCTAACGTCATCTGTTGTTGGGACCTTGAATGGTCCTTGTGTAGAGGCAAGCGGATCTTGTGACTGGTCAATCTCTCGTCGTGGCGCATGTTCGTGACTGAGCTCCAGCGGTGCTTGGCGGTACTCAGATGACCTGAACGTGTCGTCTCGGTCGGTAGAAGTACCGATGGTGTCTCGGTTTGAGTAGTTCATGTCTTGAGAGGAGAGGCCGCTGGTTGTGTTTGTCATGCCCATCGGCTGTGTTGAGCCATATTCTCGGTCGCTACCAAAGCCGGTTCTGGTGCCGGTCAGGCCAGCATCGTCAGTGTAGCCTGTTTGTCGTCCCGAGCTATACTCTCGATCGTTGCCGAAGCCGGTGTTGGTGTTGGTGCCGGCAAGGCCAGCATCACCAGTATAACCTTGTTGCCGTGTCGAGTTGTAGTCTCGCTCGTTACCAAACCCAAGGTTGGTGCCAGCAACATCAGCATCACCAGTATAACCCGACGAGCTTATGCTTTGGCCCGTGCCTGAGGTTGTCTCGTGGTGCACCGGGGCATAGTTGTTATCGTAATTGTTACCAGACATCTTGGCTTCACTATGTTTCGTTGCTCTTGTTTGATTGTCAGTTGTTGAAGGTGATTGGGTTGTTCGTAAGAACAATAGGACAAGCTCTTGGGCTGCGAAGCTTGAGCTCTTGTAGTCGCTGTCGCAAAGATCTCCTGCAGATCAAAGTTCAAGAGCTACGCTGGTGGGCTATCTTCTTCGGCAATCTCGCGACGTCATATGAAGTGTTAACCACAAAAACGTGCTAGACGTGCCTACTTTGATTGGAGTCTGCAAACCGAACTGTCCTCTAACACATGTTTTCTAACCATTGTGGTCAAGGTGCAAATCGAGTATCATTAAACACTGCATACGTTAATCCAAGACAGTACTGATTTGTACAAGTAAATTCGTTCACTGGTGTGGTCATCGCAATTGTCATTTTCGTCGTCATCTGTCGGCTTTACTCAAGCCGCGCAGAACACTGCCTAAATCTCGACCAGGACTTCGCTCGTCCTCGCCTCCTAGTACTCTTAATCGGCCAGCTCGATCTCTTTCGGCAAGCTTGCTAGCGCATGTTGAAAGGACTTGGCTTGCTATGCCATCTGCCCCTATCCGATATTGATCGACCTTGTGCATACCGTCTGCAAATGCATCAATTGCTGGTTCCAGGTCGGTGATGACCTTGTTGATTCGGTTAGCAAGCTCATTCGCAGGCGTCCCTGTTGCGTTGAGTGACCCCAGAATACTAGCGTCCGTTTCTGACAGCAGGTGCTCATCGACGCCTGTTGGCACACCAGTATCGAAACATAGAGGTTCTGCAACAGATGGTGGTCGCAGAAGTGCTTCGAGGGCATCCTTTTCCTGCCGTAGTCTGTCCACGTTAGCGTTCTAGTCAAGCGACTTTCCACTTCATGCTCACCTGTTAATCTGCTCTTGAAGTTCCGTGATCTTTTCCATATTCTGAACATTTTTTGGATTAGGCCGTTCTGGTAGCGGAACAGCCGGACCGGGCATGTCCTCTCTACTAAACCAGTCGGATAGCTCTGACTTGTTCGCCAAATCTTTGAGAACCTCCTCCTCGATAACTCGAGCGGCTGACATAGCGCTTGCTTCTTCGAAGTTCATCCCTTGGGGCTTCGGATGCATTGATCTCGTCGCACACCACGTCAGGAGCTGCTTCATCCTTCTCGGCTCCATCAAGTCACTCTCAATATGCTTGTAGAAGTCTTGGGGTTCCACTTCCGAGTGAGGCAGAGCTGTAAGCGGTCAGAACCATTTTTCGTGAAAGACATGATGTATACATACCATTTGAAGTACCCGAATCTATCAGAGAACTGGCTCGCCTGCCTCGAAGACCAAGACTGCTTCTTCGATCTGCCTTTCCAGATTTGCCCTCCCGCATTGCTTTGTTCCGTGAGATAACTGGTGTGTCCGCGAATGGAAGTGCAATTTTAGTGGATGAATGACTCTCGTCAGGTGGTGTTGGTGCAGGTGCTGCATCTTGCTCTGGTTGCACTGGAACGATTGCCTCTTGGTGTTGAGCTGGCGGCCTATGTTTTTCGGCTTTGTCTTTGCGCACCCTCGCAGGCCGTAGGTCCTTTGCATTTTCGGTGACAGGGCTACCTTGCTCCTGACCATCAGTCGACAGTCGCGTCGACCGACGTACAGGCTTGTGCTCTTTTGCTCCAGGTGTCGAAAAAGACATTCTTTTCCGTTTCTTCTTCGCCGTTTGTTCCTTAACACCATCTTGTGTCTCTGCTACCAGCCGTTTCTCAATCTCTGGGACATCTTCAATCTTCTTGGTGGTGATGCTGTCAGCCTCTGGCACAACCGCCAATCTCGAGGATGGCTCCGCTTGGCCATTGGTAGATTGACGAGGCTTCTTCTTCACTCTTGAAAAGACAAATCCGTCGTCCTCTTCGTCGTAGTTCTTCCTTTTCTTTGCATTGCCTGCTGAAGTTTGTGCCTTCACTGTTGTGCTTGTCGCATTTTGATTCTTGTTTTCGTGCGAAGTATTGGTGCTCTGCACATCCTCCTTCTGTTGAAGACGTGCGCTATGCCTCCGCGACGTACTTTGGATGGCTGACATTGACAGTACTTGTAGCGGAGGACGCGCAACCAGAGCTGTCATGGATGCGAGGAATATCGCGTGTGTTTCGCGTCGAGAGCCAGAGAGATACGTCCCGATCAAAGTGCGGTCCTTTGCAGGCGCATATCGTTGGTGCTAAGGAAATGAGGATCAGCCGGGGAGCAGCGACGTGTTTGCGCGACAGGAACCACAGGTTGATGACAAGCTCAGGACCAAAGGTGGGCATTTGCTATAGTGAAGGCATGGGCGTGTTTACAGCATCCTCCCAACGCATCCACGCTAGTACAAAAGCAGTAAGGTGAACGGATCGGCATCGTCTCCGAATGAGCTGAACAGGTGCCGAGTGCATTCTCCTCAACCTTTGCATGCTCGGTGCTTCACCTCATGATACTGGTGAACAATATTGACTCCAGTGCAATTACAATACCACACGCAACAGACATCCAACATCGGTTCTGGGTTGCTTCTCCCATGTAGATATCAACATTATCCGTAATCTCAACGTCCCGTATTTATGCCACAGTGGGAAAACTATTTCTAAGCAATCATAGCATGCAGACTTCGTATATATGCAACATTTTTGTGAGGACACGTGCTTACCTTAAGTACTGTCTACTTCTTGGACTTTCTACCATCAATGATTATCTCTGTGAGGGCGATCAATCTGCCGTTAACCATCACTTTCGGAAGGACCAGCTCCTGACCTTTGCCTGATGCACATGATCCTGTTGACGATGTTTGGACTATTTATAGTCTCTCTATCAATCTAGGGTTCAATCGTGAGCTAGCCATGAACTGCGATATATGAACCTTGCCCTCACATGAGGGGTCTAAATTCCTCTGTTGACTCTGCGTGCATCAAGATGTGCTCCAGGTGCTGAGAAGCTCATTGCTAGAACAGCATTCACGGCGTGATTGAAGGTGAGCCTCCGTACAGTGTCAGAAGGTAATTGTACTGTACCAGTAGTATCGGTAGTTCCGCTGTGGCGCTCTGCCCGATGTACTGTAGCGGTCTATTCAGCAGGGGTAATTGTTCCACAGGCCACGTACCGTGAACGTCCTCAATAGGTGAACAAAAATGCTTGATCTTGTGCATGACATAAATCATTATAACGGCTTTACTGTAATTGAGCAAATGATTTGCACATAGTGGGGAGAAACTCAGGAATCTCTTGACCCGGTGCGGTACGAAGCAACAAGGACGTGCAACCCCACTACCGTTTCGGCCCTTGGGGCAACGTTCAACCTGGTGCCGTGCAGCTTGCTCAACTCAGTGTTACAGCTTAAGACTGGGAACCGTGCATTTCAAGTCGTCGATGGAGGACCTCTGTCTGCACCTGCGTGCCCAGTTTTCGTGCTATACTGCTTTTTGACGTCGCGCAAACAAGACCTGCTTATGCTCATAGACATCGAATAGCCTTGCAATCATGGCACCCAACATGAGGACAATCTTGCCTCACCGAATCGGTCATTTAGGGAGGAACGGTCACCATCATCACAACGACCATTCGAGGAACGCAAGTCCCGCTAGAGGATCTCTTCCTGCCGACACGAAACCTCTCATCCTCAGAATTTACGTTGTTCGAGGCCGTCAACTCGCTGCAAAGGACAAATCTGGCACCAGTGACCCATATCTCGTTGTCAATCTAGGCTCCGCGAAGCAGACAACACCATGTATTCAGAAGAACCTCAATCCAGAATGGAAAGTCTGCTTCGATATGCCTCTGACTGGCGTGCCTCTTCTCGAATGTGTTTGCTGGGATAAAGATCGCTTTGGTAAAGATTACATGGGAGAATTTGACATAGCTGTCGAAGACATCTTTGCAGCAGGTGGTGTACAGTCCGAACCACGATGGTACAAGCTCAAGTCCAAACGGAAGAGCAAGGGTCAGAAGGCTGAGGTGTCCGGCGAGGTCCAGATGCAATTTCAACTGATTGACTCTGCCAATCCTGCGGCGAGCCCGGATGAGATTCGACGGAAATTCAGAGCCCACATCAGTGCTGACGAAGACGATGAGCCAGATTTCCTTAATCGCACCACGTCTCAGAACCCTGACGACCATCTTGATGAAGATGACGTGGACTCCATCGATGAAGGCGACGCCGATAGCTTGTCAGATGTCAGCTCGGTCACTGAGAAGAAGTCGAAGAGAAAGAAACTTGCCGTGTTAAGACGGAAAAGTATCGCAGCTCGTGCATACGAATTCGTGGGAAGAGACAGTGATATTTCTGGCATAGTCTTCCTGGAACTAATCAGAATCACTGATCTTCCACCAGAGAAAAACATGACTCGTACTTCATTCGATATGGATCCATTCATTGTGACGGCTCTAGGCCGCAAAGTTCTGAGAACGAAGGTTGTCAAGCACAACCTCAACCCAGTCTATAATGAGAAGATGGTCTTCCAAGTCACAAAGCACGAGTTGGGCTATTCGTTGACCTTCACCGTGATTGACCAGGACAAACTCTCTGGGAACGATTTCATCGCCTCTACCTCCTTTCCTATTTCAAAAATAACAGATGCGGCTCCGGAGCCAGACCCACAGACAGGCTTGTACAGCTTACCAGAGCCTCAAGAATATTCCGCTCCGCTTTCACAACAGGCAAGACCGAAGTTCAGACTCCCCCTGTCGAGATCTTCGTCATCCCAGAATATCAACAAGCTGGGCGAAAGGCCTGATTACGCGCGAAGCAGCTCTCAGGTCAGTGGCACTAGTAATGGTAACGCTGGGACGCCGCGAAGTATTGCTACAAGCCCGCCTTCAGATACCAATCTGCTACGCATACAAAGCGAAGAGGAAAAGCCTGTCCTATCTCAGGATCCGTCTATGCAGGCATACACCATTCCGCTCGAGATGAAGAACAGAGAACGATGGGAGAACAAGCACGATCCGAAGCTCTTCTTACAAGCTAAGTACTTACCTTATGCCGCCCTGCGACAGCAATTCTGGCGAGCTATGCTCAAACAGTATGATGCCGACGACAGTGGCAGAACCAGCAAGCTAGAACTCATGACCATGCTAGATACCCTTGGATCTACGTTGCATGAGTCTACCATCAATAGCTTTTTTGCACGATTTGCCACGGGAAATGAGGAGGTAGACGGGGTTGACCTAACATTTGACCAGGTAGTCATTTGCTTGGAAGAACAACTTATGAAGTCCATCAAGAGACCTTCCATGACCACCAAAGTGAAGGATGCTATGCACATGAACTCCTCCGTACCAAATGGCGAGACTTCTATCGTGGCACCACCCAGACCAGAGACCAGTACAATCGCTCCCACGAACGAGGATCCAACCCGTAGCGCGGTAGCATCAATTTCAATCAAGCATCATGGCACAGCAGGCGAAGAGGGTCAACTCATCAATGCCGATGACCTAGCTGACGATCCGAACGGCGAGGAACACGTCATTGAGATTCGCGAGTGTCCGATATGTCACCAACCGAAGCTCAACAAACGTACCGATGCCGACATTATCACGCATATTGCTACATGTGCAAGTGCGGACTGGCGGTCAGTCAACACCCTTGTGATGGGTGGATTTGTCACTCAGTCTCAGGCACAACGCAAGTGGTACTCGAAAGTTATCAACAAAGTTAGTTATGGCGGATACAAATTGGGCGCGAACTCTGCCAACATTCTGGTTCAGGACCGTATCACTGGCCAGATCAACGAGGAGCGGATGTCGGTGTACGTGCGCCTGGGTATTCGACTTCTTTACAAAGCCCTTGGAAGTCGAGAGATGGAGAAGAAGCGAATCAAGAAGATGCTTCGATCTCTTTCAATCAAGCAAGGCAAAAAGTACGATGACCCAGCGTCGGTCCAACAAATCGAACCCTTCATTGCTTTCCACCGCTTGAACAAATCTGAAATGCTCCTTCCGGTGTCAGAATACAAGAACTTCAATCAATTCTTCTACCGTGCTCTCAAGCCTGATGCTCGTCCATGTTCTGCACCAGATCGACCTGAAATTGTTGTTAGTCCGGCGGACTGTCGAACAACAGTCTTCAACACAATCGATGATGCGACCAGAATCTGGGTTAAAGGTCGTGATTTTACTATGGAAAAGTTGTTCGGCAATGCTTATCCACTCGATGCGAAACGTTATCATGGTGGTAGCATGGGTATCTTTCGTCTGGCACCACAAGATTATCATCGCTTCCATATCCCAGTTGATGGCGTGCTGGGTACACCAAAGGCAATCGAAGGCGAGTACTATACCGTCAATCCGATGGCCATCCGATCCGCACTAGATGTGTATGGCGAAAACATTCGTGTTGTCGTTCCAATTGATTCTGTTGCACATGGTCGAGTCATGTTTGTGTGTATTGGTGCCATGATGGTGGGCAGCACGATTATCACACGCAAGGCAGGTGAGAGGGTCAGGCGAGCAGAAGAGCTTGGCTATTTCAAATTTGGTGGGAGTACTATCCTGCTTTTCTTTGAACCTGGCCAAATGGTCTACGACGATGATCTTATCGAGAACAGCCATGGCGCGCTAGAAACACTGGTAGGGTTTCAATGTATCGGTTTATTGGATATCATGCTGACAAGGTTACAGATTCGAGTAGGAATGTCGATAGGCCACTCGGCTCATGTCGAACCATACCGACCCGATATGAAGAAGGATGCTAGCGAAGTGACGAATGAAGAACGCCAGGAAGCCAAGCGACGAATTGAAGGGAGTTTGGCGCCGGATGCGGACAGTGAGACGACCAGTGGTCTCGACCTAGGTACAACAATCTCGTGAAGGGCAAGTAGAATTCAAAACGTTAGAGCATTATATGGGATTCTTGCTACAAGGCAAAGATTGTGGAAATTCGAGGCGTGCTGCCAAAGTCTCTTGTAGGATATGCTTGCTGTGCGGCACCACTTGAGCACCGTTAACAACGGGGTGATCCCCGGGCCTGGAATAGGAGTAGAGTGGGACCTTCTCGGTAAGGTGTTCGAAAACACAGAACATTTGAGCACATCCAAGCCGTACAGAGTGATGTTGGTCTTGATGAATCTCGAATTACAATGCCCTAGGCTGCCGATAGAAAAATAAACGTGAGTGTATCTGCACGATGGATAGAGTCAGTTTATACAATACGGGATATGATAGATGACAGCCATCAAACGAGACGTGGTTCACTGGCCTACATGTAGATAGCTGACACCACAATAATCCCGCTGCGGAGATTGCGTCTTCGAATGAGCGTTGCAGGCGATGGCGTAATGTTCCTCTGGTCACGTGAGACTACGACAGGTGCCGGCTACGTTCAAGTTAAGTGGAAAAAGGTGTGCAACCGCCACAGTTGACGCGATGGAAATAAGTGGCAACACCTTCAATGCTTGCAAATCGTGGGGCACGCAATTGATCCATGAGTAAGCATGAACTTTTTTTGGCGGGCAGTTTTCTTGCGTATGTTTCTGTACAAACATTTATCTTTGCGCATGCTTGAGATTCCCTTTGAATACGTTATACCACCCTAACTCACCCCGATTACATCTCTTGAACACAGCACATTTCGGTGTATACAGAGACCATGGCCAGCCGACCAGAACCGTAAGTCTAATGCCTTCTCTTGCTGTGAATGATGTTGTTGACGCTGTTCAGTCTCCGTCTGGGCAACACTGCTCCCAACTTCCAGGCCGAAACTACCACCGGCCCCATCGACTTCCATGAGTTCATTGGAAACAACTGGGTCGTCCTCTTCTCCCACCCTGAGGACTACACCCCAGTCTGCACCACCGAACTCGGTGCTTTCGCAAAGCTCGAGCCCGAATTTGCAAGAAGAGGCGTCAAGCTGATTGGTTTGTCTGCCAACACCATCGAATCTCACGGAGGCTGGATTAAAGACATCAATGAGATCTCCGGCTCAGATTTGAAATTCCCCATCATTGGTGACAAGCAAAGACAAGTTGCTCTCTTGTACGACATGATCGACCACCAAGATGCCACCAACGTCGATTCCAAAGGCATAGCTTTCACCATCCGATCCGTCTTTATCATCGATCCAAAGAAGACCATCCGAACTATCCTTTCGTACCCGGCCTCGACGGGCCGAAACACGGCCGAAGTGCTTCGAATCGTTGACTCTCTGCAGACTGGTGACAAACACAAGGTCACAACACCAATCAACTGGGTGCCGGGTGATGATGTGATTGTGCACCCAAGCATCAACAACGAGAAAGCTAAGGAGCTCTTCCCGCAATTCAAGGCCATCAAGCCATACTTGCGAGTGACTCCTCTGCCAAAAGAGCAGACAAGCGCTGCAGCATAAATTTGATACCCAAGAGTCTAGAGAAATAGATAGAAAAATGGATGTTTGTGACACCTGATTCGTTGGTTGAGAAGATTAATCGCCGCAATTTTTGACAGTAGTTCAGTCGATGCGCAGCTCCATGTGACCAGCCTAGCTACAGGAACATAGTCCTACCATCCACCTGAAATGCTCCTATAACCATCCACAAGCCCTGCATCAAGTCCAAAGATCTTGTGTGACTGTTGCTGCTGCTGGCGGCAAGCGAGGGCATCTACATTGTTCTTGGCATCAGACCCATGTAACATTCATGCGGACGCTTACTGGCTACACAGCACTTTCTTCTGTCTAGAATTTCGAACGTCAAGTCTGGTCTCAACTCACATCCCTCGCTGGCCACTACGACCGGTTCATCTGAACAGGTATTTTGTACAAGGCGAAACTTCGTGGTTGCCGAATGCTGAAGCACCCTAGGTCCCGCAGCTCCTGTTTTAAAACTGTAACTTTCTTTGTCTGCTGCCCGAAAGTCACTCCACGATCCTCAGGTACATCGATTTGAGGACGTGGGTATTGACATCTTGCCTGCTTTTCCCGCAACTTGTGGTTCAGCTGGTGTACTTTGTGGCGTTTTGATCGTTCACTGTGAGAGCAGACGTTGCGACATACATGTACGTGCCTCAGTCCCTGCTTCATACCACCCTCTCTGTTGTTCGTCCGGAGGGGTATTGTGCTTGCAATACTAATGCCCACTGTTTGCTAACAACCATGGATCGCTTTAGACGACGGAGCACAAAAATCACTCTACCTTCACCACTTTCCGAAAGCAGTAACCTGTGCTCACCCATAGATTATCCCGTCGACCTTTGTACGTCGAAGTCGGCACTTGACCGGGATTCTACACGATTTGCAACACTCTTCAATCGCTGGGCTAATAAATCTCCTTCCGTTGTTCTTCAAGCCGAGGTGAAGCGAAAGCATGTGCCTGTAGACGTCTCCTTTTACAAAGTCTCAAGTCTCACCACGCACGACTTACCATTGGGATCTTCTTCTACTAGGTCCCTTTCCTCGCCTCGTCTGCCTCGACACGTACCAATCATAATACCAGATTATGCTTCACCATATGGGCCTCCCCTGCCCAAACTGTTCACTCTGAGTGACCCTTCCCTTTTGATACCACGGCCCTTGAACAGTCTGCCGGCAGATGCTCCATATCTTGTCACAGAACCACCGAAAAGTTGTGAGAAGGAAATGCTTCAGAACGATACAGAAACCACCATGAACAGCAGCCAAGTAAGCTTGTCTGCCTCCGAATCCGGACTAGACAGTGCAGCAAGCTCAATTCATCAGTCTCATTCACACACAAACCTTGCGAGTGCAGGAGTTTCACCAAGTGCGCAACAGAATCCGTCAGTTGGAAATGTATCTGGACTTGTTTGCAACGTTTATAGATCGACTGGTCAGGAGCCTTACCCGCTCGTGGGCGCGACGACCACAATTCTTGGAGATAAGTTGTACGTGTTTGGTGGGAGAGTCCATTCAAACACAAGACCAATGTTGAGTTCGGATCTCTATGAACTGGATTTGGTCCGACGCCATTGGACTAAGTTGGATACTATTGGTGATGTTCCAGCCCCTCGATATTTTCACAGTATGTGTGCCCTGGGAGATTCCAAATTGGTGTGCTATGGAGGCATGTCCCCAGCGCCCCATCTAAGACAAGCAACGAATGGCACAGTATCGCCTAAATCGAGCGATCCGCTATCCGAAGTCGTCGTCATGGGCGATATCCATGTTTACGACGTGCCGTCCAACAAGTGGACTGAGATTCATTCTTTAAGGTCAGACAATCCCGAAGGTCGATATGCTCATTGTGCAACGATCCTGCCTTCGTCAGCAGTGTTCACTTCTGCTGGTTCGCACACCTCGGCCATACACCATAATCCGTCCTCTACCGATCCGCATTCGGGGCAGCTGGGAGTCCAGATCGATGGAACCGGAGGTGCAGAGCTAGTTATTGTAGGGGGGCAGGATGGCACAAACAACTATATCGAGCAGGTCAGCGTGTTCAACCTACGCAGTCTCAAATGGACAAGCAGTACACCATACGACAGGAAATGTGGTGCGTACAAGAGTATGATCATTGGTCTACCAGGAATCAATGGACAGTGCATTGGTCGAGCATGCGCTCTGGATGAGGGCATCCAGCATCAGACGGGCACGCCGATGCTAATCTACTCAAACTACAATTTTCTAGATGTTCGATTAGAATTGCAGGTGCGAATGCCGGATGGAAGTCTTGAAGAAAAATCGATGTCGGGACATGTTTCACCGCCCGGCCTACGATTCCCAAATGGTGGTATCATTAACGGCCATTTCGTGGTAAGCGGTACATATCTAACCTCATCTAAGCATGAATATGCTTTGTGGGCTCTCGACTTGCGGACTTTGACTTGGGCGATGATAGATACGGCCGGAACAGTATTTGGGCAGGGTAGCTGGAATCGAGGAATACTTTGGGGTCGACGAAACACTTACGTTATCTTGGGACATCGAAAACGAAACTTGGTTGATGATTACAACCACAGAAGAATTAACTTTGCACACATATGCCTGGTTGAGCTTGAGGCGTACGGACTCTATGACAACCCTCGGAGAAAGAGTCCCTCGTCTGCATATATTTCAAATTCGGCACCTGCGATACCGCTTTCTCTGCAACAAGATTTGCCCTCACGGACGGCAGGCGGCAGGACCATATCAGCAATTGCGGAGCAGCTTGGACACACAGCACTCTATGTGAACGAGATGTGCGACATGGACATCATCGCCCAAAACGGTGAACGAATTCCTTGTAATTCAGGCATATTAGTACGGCGATGGGGACCTTACTTCAACCAACTCATGCTTGACTCATCAGTAGTATATGACGGTAACACGATGTCCGAAGCAGCAACGCTTCGTCCCACAATAGGTTCACGAGCCAGTCGTATGTCAGCATCAACCATCACTCCGAGCACCAATGGGATGTTCAGCTCAGGTACGAGTGCAATGGATGGGTTTGACCTTCAGCGCACGCAGAGCCGGTCTACGACGCGAACCTTGGTTGACCTACCCAACAGCAGCTCTATTCCAGCAGCATCTCGTGGGAGAGCGCTCTATCTACCACATATGGCATCAACGATCAAACTCATGCTACATTATCTATACACGTCATCTCTACCACCTCTCAACAATGCACTCTGCTCGCCACACACACTGTGCTCTCTCCTACAGATGGCTCGACCGTATCAAATTGATGGGCTCCAAGAAGCAACGATCGAAAGACTTCACGAAGTCCTTGACGGACGGAATTCGGCGGCGGTGTTTAATGCAGCGGCCATGGCGGCAGGAGGTGGGCGAGCAACAGGTGTTGGCGCCATTGGCACGCTCGAAGCACTTGAACGACGAGAAAGCACTGCGACAGCCATTGCTGAGGACGATGGCGGAACGAATAACTTTGAAGACGAGTTCGGTACACGCCCAGGTCACCAGAAGGCCGAATCTGTAGACTCGACGTCCACAACGACCTCGTTTTCACAAACAGATACCGACTCACCAACGACCGAGCACGACACGAGCGGCGCAGCGAGGAGGATATGGAGCGGAGAGATGAGCTCAGTCATTGGATTGCAGAAAAGAGGATTGAGAGGGTTAATGGAGGGCAGGCGATTGAGGGAGAGAGCGAACACCGGTGAGTGATGCCCGTTTGAATGGGGATTAAAGAATCTTTATGAGATACCATGGTACTGTAGCTGCATGTTAACAAGCAGTCTTGATATAGAATAGCTTGTACTTAAAGTGGTATTCCAAGTTGTCTCGTTACTGTAGCTTCTCTGGAACTTTTCACTACTCACCCACCAACATCCGATTCTCCGAATAAATATCCACAAAATCTCGATGCGAGTTTAGTCGCAGCACCGTGTTACCAGGCAACGACAGACATACAGGACAGAATCGTCCAGCGTCTACTTACGATAATTGTTAAACAATTCCTTCTTGCAAGCATTAACAAGCAGAACACATCGTTGACACATCCAAGAGTTCCACGTGTGTTCGACAAGCATTTTATTTGGGATGCTCCCCGTTGCAACCCCTTGGGCTTCCGAGCGAATATCCAACGCATGCGTAAGCGCCTCCGGCACAGCCCTCCCACGATGTGGACGACGTTTCAAAAATGCTTGAGACAGACGCCACAAAGTTCCAGAGTCAGAGCGCCGTGGCCACTCAGCAACGGCTCTATTCTTGGCCCGGTGACAGAGCTACATCCGAAGAGGCATGGTCGATCGAGTGGCGTGTGCGCGATATGCAGGTACCTGACGTAGCTGCATGATCGGACACACCTTCACCCCGGCAAAATCTTTTCACTTCGAAAGTTTTGCGGATGCTGGCTCGTTGGGACCAGAATCGATGACGAACCAGTGTCTCCCTTTGTGCTTTTTTGCCCACTGCATGGTTAGAGACGCCAACAAATCGGATGGTGGGTTCCATCGATGAAAGACCTTTCTCTTTGTGTATCCCCCCGGGTGGAGTGTCTGGGTGATGGAAAGGTCTGTTGAGCTCGTGTTGTGATCGGCATACAAGTACTGGACCTGCTCGCCTGCCTGCGATTCTTGCTTCTCTTTGATCTTTCAATATCTCATTTTTCATCAATCTGTATTATCATTGTTCTGATCTTCTGTCGGTCGTTCTCCCAAGACAATACAATCATGCGATTCACACCCATCCTCGGCTTCGCGGCCTCTGCACTCGCTGCTCAAAAGGGCTTCAACTATGGTGCCACCTTCAGTGATGGTACAATCAAACACCAAGCCGATTATGCGGCCGAATTTAACAGTGCAAAGAACCTCGTTGGACAATCTTTCACATCGGCACGTCTGTATACTATGATTCAGGGCGACACGAACGGCGTTATTGAGGCTATTCCTGCAGCCATTTCCACTGGAACCACCTTGCTTTTGGGTCTCTGGGCGTCTGCCGGCTCGGCTCAATTCGCTGTCGAGGTCCAGACGCTCACCAACGCCATCAACCAGTACGGCACCGCCTTCACAGATCTTGTGATTGGTATCTCCGTTGGCAGTGAAGACGTCTACCGAACTACCGATCTTGGAATCGCTTCCAACGCCGGAGCTGGTGCCACACCAGACACTTTGACCGGCTACGTTGCCCAAGTCAGGAGCGCTATTGCTGGCACGGCTCTCGCTAGCGCGCTAGTCGGTCACGTTGACACTTACAACACATGGACAAACACCACGTACACGGCAGGCCTCGCCACTGCCTGCGATTTCCTCGGTATGGACGCATACCCATACTATGAGACCACCAAAGCCAACAGCATCGACAACGCCAATGCTACCTTCTGGGGAGATTACAACGCTGTCGTTCCCATTGCACAAGGAAAGCCAATTTGGGTGACCGAGACTGGCTGGCCCAACCAGGGAGCTACCGAGAACCTAGCGGTGGCTAATATCGCCAATGCTGCTACCTACTTCAGCGAGGTAGGCTGCAGCTTGTTCGGTGCCAACATCAACACATGGTGGTTTACCCTGCAGGACCAGCAGCCCGTTGTTCCATCGAGCGGTGTTGTATTTGGTGTCACTGGACCAGGCTTTCCACCACCAACTACTCCTCTGTATCCTCTGTCTTGCTAGACAGGTGAAGGATGTATAACGTGTAATGATAGATGATTATTTGGCCATTTACAAGCGGACATAAAAGCCATGGTTTTACATAATAATATATCAAATGAAAAGCATGGTACCTATATCTTTGTTCTCTAACTAATTTTTTCCTCTCCATCGTGTATGGTCATTGTCTTTCATATTCCTTAGATGTATGATGTCGCAAAGAGCAGGCGCGTTAATTGGTTGGTCCCTTGGACTTTTGCCTATACTGTGCTAATGGTCAAACACCATGATTGACTTTAAGAAGATCAACTCTTCAGGTAAAGCATCGTGACCATTCCAACTTCCGGGCTCGGAGGTCTCAGTACAGTACTTGTACAGCGACACGTGTTCGTGAGTGATCTACGGCGAAGCATAAACCCAATTGAAGCGGGGATGTATCGGTGATCCCAAACGGGCTTAGCTCTGTTTATGACTAACCAGATCAAGGCGCATCTCGACAACATTGAAGTAGACGCCAGGCCATGCTTTGGAACGCGTTCTGAGATTCACATCACAAACATCTCAGACTGCGTGCTGGATTCCTCAAGGACAGATACTTTCTATTCTCTGATGAACACAAACTTTGACATTCAACATGGCACCACGAACTCGAGCTTCCGTGTCCAGCGCGCCGCAACCTCTTGCTGCTGCACCGCGACGACGAGTCAAGGTGACACCTCTCATTGCAACAGAAATAGCGACGAAGACGAATGAACTCGCCAAACCAGCGACACGCTCTACCCGCAGTAAACCGGTCACAACGGTCGCAGTCGACGTGCCTGCCCCCAAGGTGGCAGCAGCCAAGCCAAAAGGTCGACCTAAGAAGACTGAACCTAGTATCGAAGAACCAAAACCTGCCGAACTTCCAAAACGCGCCACGCGAGCAACCAGAGCCACATCTACGACTGTCAGCTCCGAAGCCAAAGGGAAGCCTGTGGCCAAAGCCAGGAAAGCTACAGTAGCACAAGAGCCCGTTCAGGAGCCCACGCCAGAAACCAAACCACAGCAAGAGAAGAAGCCAGCGACTAAAGCTGCTCCTCGAAAGACAGTTACTTTCCTAGACGTCCAAGATGACAAAGAGAACCAACCTCTCACCAGAGCGGCTAAGAAGACCGCAGTTTCCAGATCCACAAAATCAGCCCCATCTGCAACTGGTCTGCGAGCGAAGCCAGTCCGCAAGCCAGTTACAACAGCTACACGATCTACGAAACGATCAAATCCTCTTACCTCGGATGATGAGGAAGACCACAAACCAAAGAAGATTCAACGTATCCTGACACCCAAGAAGATTACACAACCAACGAGAGACCTCACCCCTGATGAACCATCCGAAGATGAACTAAATGGTGGCAAGACTCCTGTTCGTGACTTAAGCTTGTCACCCAAAAGGCCTCAAACTGCTGAAGCTATGGCACGACTTCTATCACCAGCCAAAAGACTTGACTTCAGCCAATCGCTTCTTCACTCTCCAATGAAGAGTAAACAACAAAACGCGGAAACCATCTTGATGAGTCCGCCCAAAAGACTTGGCTTCAGCCAATCATTTCTTCAGTCTCCAAAGAAGAGTGCACATACACAACAAAATGCAGAAACCATGCTGAGGAGTCCAGCTAGAAGACTGGTTATTTCACCCTCTAAGCTCTTCTCCCATTCAACCATCGAATCTACGGTCAAGGTGTTCAACGATGTGGCTGGCACTTTGGCAAGCCCGGCCAGAAGGCTGCCTACCTCACCGCTTAAACTCTTCGCCAACTCCACTCCTAAACCTCAATTCTCACCTCGACATGAACAGAGCTTCAAAGATATCATGGATAAATTTGTGCGAATACCCGGTAACACGCCTAGAACGCCGGCTACCTTGTATGAGCACGAGCTTACCAACATTATCTCATCCCCTGGAGTGAATGGCAGCCCTGATCCCCTCCACGAGCATGATCTCAGTGACAGGATGTCGCCACCTGCGACCACTGTTGCAGCCCCAATTGCCACCGACTCAATGCCGCCTACTGTCAGCTCTGCCGTTTGCACGCCTAATTTGCCAATTCCACGGAAGTTCAACCTCAATACTATCGTCACAAAAGTACCTCTCAAGCCTGAAGGCCAAGAGTCACCCTTCAAGCTTGATATTAAGAAACGAAAGCGACCACTATCCCTTGGTGGTCAACCAGAATCGCAACCCATTGACATCTTTGGACGATCATCATCAACAAAGCAAGCCCGAACATCCATCTCATCAGACGCTGCCACATCATCTCGTAAGGCATCTGCTACAACACCGGCCAGTGAGACACCAACCAGCAATGTCTCTCGTCGTACCGCAACAATAAACAGCGCCAGACGTGTAGTCTCAACTCCAACATCACGTACACCTCTCAATCCAGTTGTTGATACAACCACTAACGTTCTCACTGGTGCAACAGTCTACGTTGACGTTCGAACATCAGAAGGTGCAGATGCTACTGCCATCTATATCGATCTGTTATCGAACCTTGGCGCGAAAGTCATCAAGGAATGGAAGGAATCTTCATCACTCTCTCATGTCATCTACAAAGATGGTAATCCAAAAACGTTGGAGAAGCTGCGAACCGCATCTGCAGATGAAAAGAATGTCAAATGCATCGGCGTCTCATGGCTTCTAGACTGCGATGCTCAGCGCACATGGGTAGATGAGACACCATATCTCATGAACCTCACTCCAATTGATCATGTAATCAACTCTGTTGCAAAGTCTGCTCGACGAAAATCTATGGAGCCAAATATGCTTATTGCTGATGGCAACGGCTCTATCAAACGTTCGCGCTCTCGAAGCCGAGCGAGTATAGGTGCAAGGAAGGGTTTAATGCTAGCTAGTGAAAGCACACCATCAGTCAGCAGCAACAATAACACTCCTACCACCACAAACTTCAATGCTGTTAGCGAAATCGCCACACCATTACCAGACACAACCAAGAAGCAAGCCGAAATGCAGAAACTCTCATTGACCGCGGCATGGAAATCCATGAACGCATCCCAAAATCTCGGCGAAGACACCCCAGCCCGTAAGACGCTCGAACTCTTACAACGTTCGTACGCCGCCGAAGCAGACTGGGATTCATCAGTGCTTACCACCGACCCAAATGACCACGACCACAACAACCACGAACACCAAGACGAAACTGAACACGAAAATGAATACGAAACAGTCAACGACGAGAACGAGGACGAAAACACACCCCGCCCCTCACACGAGCTACACGTCGTTGACGACAACACAATCATAGACACCGGCCTCACACCCGCACCATACAGGACGCAACAGCAGATCGGATCGGCACCGAGCAAGATCACTGGCGCTGGGGCTGGGTTCATGTCCTATAGAGAGCGGGTAGAGGAGATGGAGAGACGGGAGATGAGAGATGGGGCTAAGGGGGTGGTTGGTGGACAGAGGGGGAGAGATGGGAGACGAGTTACGATTTTTGGGAATTGAGTTGGAGTTAATGGATGGATGGATTGGTTTTTTCTTTGATGGATTAGGTACAGTCTGGTTACAGCGCTTGTTGTAGGTTTGGACTTGGAATTGGAATTGGTGTTTTGATGTTTTGAGCTTTGGAATGGGAATGGGATGGTTTGGTGAAGTTGCATTCTGTTGGTGTTCTGGGGGGGTTACACATTACCATTACCACTACCAATACCGGTGCAACCGACTGGAGTTATTGAGTATCGATAAGTAAGGTAAAGTAGTTAGAATACGTACAGCACTACAATGAAGTATACGAATGAAGTACATGTATTAAAACGTAAATACGTGAACCGTGAATTATGAGATGTATAATGTGGTGTGGTGGCTGATTACGTAGATAAATAGATCAGTGGGAGGGTAAGGAGGAGGAGAAGGAGGAGGTTGTACTGATGTACGAAAGCTACGTACAGTATCTATATATGTACCTAGGTATGTATGTATGTATGTATGTATGTATGTATGTATGTATGTATGTATGTATGTATGTATTATGCAGTGCGTAAGTGCCGAGACCAGTATTTTGAATACGTAGCCTAGGTACATACTTAGATGCTGTGGGAAAAGGGCATGAGATGTCGAGGGTAGTACAGTATTGAGGTAGCGAGGAAGGAAGGGACATAGATAGGGGGTGGGTACTGTACGTAGATGGGTTCGTTCATTGCTATTGATACACACACGTCCGCTAACTAACCAACCGGCCGGCCAGATAGATGGAGAACTACATATTCGAGTCTATCTACCTCTCGTATTATTTCATTTATCGCATTGCATGCTGCAGTACACATATGTATGTACCTTATCTAGGTACGTAGATGTATGTGTTTATAGCGCTATCTTTTCGGCAAAAGCGGTTTCCAATCCTCAAGGCTCTTCTGTGTGGTGCTAGTAGTGCTGCCACCGTTTATTGCGGAACCATTACTTTGACTTTGAGTGCCGGTGTTATTGTCGGCGAGTAGATCTTTTGAATACGTGCTTGTGTTTGGGTTTGCGTTTATGGCTCTGCGTGGGGGGAGGGGTGGACCTGCTGTGTCTGTGGTTGATCTGGATGATGCCTGTGATGCGTTTGTGGGGGCTCGGCGTGGTAGAGGGGGTGGGTTTTCGAGATCGTTTGGATGGTGGGATGATTGAGGTTGTGATATGGACGTCGGCGGGAGCGGGAAGAACGGTTTTGATTTTGTGCTTGCGATACTGACAGTGGAGGGGGTGCGGATTGGTGGTTTTGGTTTTATTGTTGGCTTTGGGTTGAGATCCTCTGCCGGTTCCGGACGTGGTGAGAGGGATCGTAGTGAGGCTGGATTGGATTGTGCGGGTGAGATGTAATCTGTGTTTGTTGACGTGGTTGCTGCTAAGGAGCTAGGTTTGGTAGGTTTAGGTGGTGGAAGGGATTTCCGAGATATCGTTGAGGTTGAAGTGCTTGATGCATGTGAAGTTGTTCGTGAAAGACTGGGTTGAAACTGGGGTAGGCTTGTAGGACGGTCACTGTCGAGGATTGATGTTGAGGATGAGAAGGTATGATTTGCAGTGCGATATGAATGTACTGATGTTGGTGTTGATGGTTCGGTTGGTGGTATAGTGCTTGCCATACTTGTGTTTCGTGATGCAGGCCAGGCTCCTGCCATGTTGCTGTTCATGGGTGGTGTCATGGTACCTCTATTTCGTGGTGGTGGTAGCTTGGGTGGGGGTGTGCTGGTCCTTGATCCTGCATTCTGTGACGGCGATACACTTGCATCGGATACCCTCGTTTTTCTCGGTGGGGGCAGTTCTGGCTTTAATTTCTCCTTGTCAACCATGTTTTTATCGACCACAATCCAATCATCCTCCCCATTCTCCTTCCACGGGTTGCCATTTCGAGCAGGATTCAACTTCATACCTTCCTTTGGTGGCTTGACTTGACTCGCGACTGGTTTATCTCCATCGAGCCACCACTTTTTGCGGTCACTGCTTGCAGGAGGCAAACCAGGTGCAATACTTCGGTAGCCCATGAGCTCATCTGCTTCTTCACTCATGTCAGTCTCATCTTCCATGTCGTTTTGAAGCTGACGTGTGCGCCTCAGGTAGAGCTTCTTCATTATCTCCATCTTCTTCTCATCGTTGATTACACGAATTCTAACGTCAAAGGTTGAGTAAATAGGCCGATGATCACTGAACCTCAAATTCATCACGCTCATGTATTCCATCTGCCTCATGTCCGAACCTTTTGAGTGGTCAATCTTGTATAGTATGCGGTCGGTCCATGCTGGTATGCGAGCCTTCTCACTTGAGTCATAGTCGTCCTTGCCGAGGTCGAACTTGTATGTGGGTAGAAAATCAATTTTGCCTTCTTGGTAGAACGGAAATGTCTGACCAGCAACCATTTGTATATTGAGCTGGTCGTCGTTGTAAAGCTTGTGCAAAGCCTCTTCGGCCTCGACTCCTCTTCCACCTGCCTTGCGATAGACGCTTATAAGTTGGCGAGCATTGTCATACAGCGTGCCAATCCGGTAGTTGAAGTCACCAGCCCAGATGACTACCTCATGATCCTCGATTTTGCGATCTCTCTGAAAGCGAAGACCTGAAATGATCGTTTGGTAATCACGGTTACGCTCGTCGTAGTTGCCAAATCCTGCTGCAAGGTGGGCAGTGACAAAGCAGATTGAGGTTCCCTCCACCTCCATTCGAATAGCAACGGCACCCTTGTTTCCAGCTATGCCACTCATGCCTGTCTTTTTAATTGCTCCCTCCACATTCTTGATTTTAGTAATCAGTGACACTTTGACAAAAACCATCAATGCAGCCCCAACGAGCTGGCCACTGCGAAGAAGTATGTATTGGTCTCCTTTG
The DNA here is from genome assembly GCA_022813445.1 of Neophaeococcomyces aloes. Lineage (NCBI taxonomy): Eukaryota > Fungi > Ascomycota > Eurotiomycetes > Chaetothyriales > Neophaeococcomyces > Neophaeococcomyces aloes. Next base: position 108,567 of record JAKLMK010000049.1, on the reverse strand, counting down.
TTCTCCCTACCAAAGTCGTTGATGGTTTGCTTCACCGCTGTTTCCCAGACAATTCGTCGATGAGGGTCAGTGTTCATAATCTGTTGAGGCGAGAGCTCAACGATCTCTTGGAAGCCTACCACAACGATTCCGTAGCCTTCCCCTTTGCGGACATCTAGCCACTTGTACAGTTCCGATGCGTCTTTCATCATTTGGCCGTTTAGGTTGTACGTGCCAACCCATACTCTGATCTTTTCTGACGATTCAAATTCATCTGCTCTTCGTCTTAGCTGCTCATTGACCCAGTCACTGATTGGATCGACCAACTCGACATCCTCTTGACCAACTAACCGTCCAAGCAGGAGATCTGTAGTGTTCTGTCTGCCCTTGTCCTCAAAGTGGTTGACGTACAGTCTCGTGGCGGACTTTCTAGCATCAGCCATAAAACCACCTAGACTCATTTTGCCGTGTCTTGTGAAGCTTGACTTGAGTGCTCCAGTACCAGCATATATCTTTGATAGTGAATCACCGTTGTCTGCCCAAAGTGAACTGTGCCGCATCCAGAATATCGATAGATTAGAGCTGCTTGCAATTTCACCACGATGATCGAGGAATAGCTCGAGGGCCATTTGTGAGACGATCCCCTGTACTAGATTTGTTCGGTCCAAGCAGTCAAGGCAGTTCGTCCGAAAGACACCACTCTGTTGCATGACCACGACTGGTCGATATTGCCTCTTTTGACCAGAATCGCCGTTCTGAATACTTTCACTATCATCTTCGACCTCCTGGGTTAGGAAGTACAAGAAGCCTTCAGCGCTGTTTGCAATCAACGACTTGACCTTCTTCGCACCCTCATATCCACCAGCATTCCTTGACTGCTCATGAAAATCAAATTCAGTCTTTCTTAGCAAATGCTGCCTCGTGTTGTCCGGTCCCGCTTTCTCAGCATCACCAGTTTCGTTTCTCAGCAACGGGCTTTTTGCCAAATGCACGTTATATCTCTGGGTGAGCTCGACTTCACCAGGCTTTGTCTCACTCAACAAGTTCACCACATGAACAGCGCCGTAGCTCCTGGTCAGGCCCTCAAAGTGCCTGTCGAAGCTCAACTGCGTAGCTTCAGGACTTCTGGTGATCTGAATCTTCTGTTGCCCCGGAATCAAGGTGGACGCAGATTCCCAGAAGATAGGTATGGAGCCTCTGACTTGTACATAAGAGAAGCATATACCTGCAGGTGACCAAAATATTGTTTCTGTTTCGACAAAATTGGCGACATTTCCATCATCGTCTATCCCTCGTGCGTTGAATCTGGTGCCCGCACGTCTCGCAGATAATCTAGATATGACGGTCAAGATAGCTGGATAGCTAGATTTTGCTGAACGCATGGGATTAGCACTAGTGGGAATTGTCAGCGTGCCAGCGTAGCCTCGTATGACACTGGTCAGCAGGGATGAGTGGTCTAAAGCTTTCCTCTCAACATCTGACAACCGGCTTCGAAATGCTAGAAGTGGGTTAATCATGTAGCTGTTCCAAAGAAGACCTTCGTCCAAACTCGACACGTCTATTGTTGAATCTGCATCAGCACGATCTTGTAGTCGCCGCGTGAGATCAAAGTTGTAACTGTAGTAGAAAGTGCCATCGTTCAGCAACTTCTTCAGTGTCATGAATGGATGTTCAGAGATTGGATCACTGGCATCAAAGCCACTCATTTGCTCCTCGTCGAAGAGAGTGTTCGAAGAAGGGTTCGGCTCTCGATAACCGTCCCTGTAGCCAGCGCCATAGCCGACCGTATGATCATAATCAGCACGGTTCAGACAGTAGAACTCGACGGCGAATATTTGTTGTACTGTCTCATTCGGCCGTACTGTGGCGACTTCGCGGCTGCCTGTTGCCACACAGACGAATACATCGTCGCCCAAAGTGATTAGACCGAGAGTGCCCTTTGCTGTGGTCAGGGTACGATATCCCTTCAGATCTATTGTTGACTTCTCCACGAACTCAACCATGCATCGTGGTGACTCGCCTTTAGGCTGCTTAGTTGAGGTGGAAACAGCACCGCGGCCAGGTTGAACATGTTTGAACAACAGCACGTGCGTGTCTGTGGCAAGCGCAAGAGTTCTGTGCCCAAAGTCGCTAACCAGTACCCTCACAGACATGGTGCAAAACAGATGTACATTCAGTGATAAAGTGACATTAAACTCGGCACTTGTGTGTAGACTGCGATGTCAAAGTCAAAAGCCGATCTTGATCGCCTTTCTGGTAGACTTCCAATATCATCAGTAAACCTCGATATGCATTATGGGCTCGTCCAGGTGTGTCTATGGGGAAGGCGTGGCCAGGAAATTCTCAACAGAGGCAGTCATGCAATGTAAAACCTGTTGTAATGTCATTCCGTGTCGCTCGCCCTATTCATTGAATGTTGAAGCGAAAAATGGTACAAGTGCTAGTGACATCGCAATGACACGACACGCGACCAACTTGATTGAGTTGTTGGAAACAGGGCAAGATAATGGATGGGGACACCGTAAGGATTCTAGGGGCGTTTGTGGGGAGCACGGTGTACAAACTGCTGCTCATCGGAACTATAAATAGGCCCGGACACACAAGGAGACGTGGTCGAACAGGGGCTTCTGAGGCACTTCACATGGTTGAATAAAATGTTGCATAGCGGATATGAACTCCTTCTGCCTTGCTGTAGCTTGATGCTACCAATCTCCTAAGGAAAAAGGTATAACACATTGGCTTGTGCATTGATACATCAAATCTTAATGCATCTAATATACTTCGCCTCGCTGAATCAGTACCAGACTGCCAGACAAGACCATGTGCCACATCCCTTCTCGCATGTGAGGATGAAGGGAGTCAGACAGATCCAAGACTTCTCCCGTCTTTCCAACATCTATTGAGTGCTCCCAGATTGCCAGAGGAAAGAGACGGGGTATCGCTTTATTGTTGTTAAACATCTTGCGGCTTCAACGCCAGGCAAAGCCAAAATCTTCTTCATATGCGTCTTTCATCGCGTTCATGCTCGCTCAACCATAGATCTCATCGCTGTCGTAAATCAATATCAAATCGCTTGCTTTAAACCAGACAAAATTAACCGTAACATAAAAAGTATTACCACTTCAACCAATTCGTCTCCTTGAGGCATGAAAAACCAATCCCAGGTAGCCCGAGAGGATAAAGCCATGCCCCCTGAAACAGCCTATGTAGGCTCAACCAAGATCGTAGAATTCGTCAGACCACCACCATATCTTGAAACTGGTGAGAAGGATTGGAGTGAACAAGGGCGCTTGTTGATCCCTTCGTTCGTAGTGCCAATTGTTGTCGTAGAGAGTAGCCTGTGTTGGCGCAGGAACAGACTCGAAATTCGAATATGTGCAGATACCTACCCATGCAACTTAAGTTGTCCTTCCTCTTCCACTAACTTCGATCGTAACTACCAATTCTTCCCTCACTTCACGGATATCATTGTGCTCTGTACATTCGGCGACCATGGGTGGCTCACATAACGGAGCATGCGTCGTACTCGACGGCACCGTGCTGATAGCCAGCGGCTGTCTCAGGCTTTTTATCACCTTTTAACGTCGGTTTGCCCCGCGTACTGGAATTACTACCTCCCAGCATCCACGAGGCGAAACCGCTTGGTCGCTTCTTAGCGGCATTGGCTACAGAAGTGTCAGTTTTAACTCAATACATTAAGCGGTGCACACAACATACCTTTGTCCTTGCTCTTCGATTTCTTCACCCCACTCACACCAGACAGCAGCGCGTCAATGTCGATGACCTCACCATCCAGGGGCGGCGGAGGGATGAAGTCCCCTGGCAAAGGTTCGGGCTCTGGAGGAGGCTCCGGAATAGGCCATAACATCATGGTGATCTGCATACCCGGTGTAATCGAGTCTTCCCAGTATTCAGGCATGATAATATCCTTGTCGGGACCAAGCAGGTCATAGTGATTCTGCAACACGTGCGGCCCAATCTTTTCAATATGTGCAAAAGCTTGATGGATGAGACCCTCCATGTCATCCCATTTGCAGCATCTGTCCCATGGAAAATTGAAATTCCGGCCGAGCGCATCTTTGAACTTGAGCGGCGCTTTCTTGTCCGGCGGAGCAACAGCAGCCGCCTTAGCCTCTGCGGCCTCCGCCTCTTTCTTCGCAGCAGCAGCAGCTTCTTCTGCCTTCTTGAGCGCCGCTTCGTGTTCTACTTTTGCAGCTTTTGCGGCTGCTTCAGCCGCCTCCGCTGCCTCTTTCGCGGCTTTCTCAGCAGCCTCTTGAGTTGCCTTGGCCTCCTTTTCTGCGGCGTTCTTGGCAGCTTCCGCAGCATCAGCGGCAATCTTTTTTTCTCGATCTGCCTGTTCCTTTTTGGCTTTTGCCTCCGCTGCGGCAGCAGCAAGCGCTGCTTCAGCTGCCTCTTTTCGAATTTTTTGTTCATACGCAGCTCGTTCCGCCGCTGCGGCAATACGCGCTTTCTCGGCATCGAGGGCCTCCCTCTTTGCCTCCTCTCGGATTCGCGCTTCTTCTGCGCGTCGCTCAGCATCTCGTTTCTTTTGTTTGATAGCGTCTTCTTCCGCCGCTCTCATTGCTTCCAATCGAATCCTCTTCTCTTCCTCAGCGCGCTCGGCCAGCATCTTACGGTAATGTACGGCTTCTTCTTCAGCTTGCCGGATGGCCTCCGCACGAATTCTTCTCTTTTCTTCTTCCCTTTCTTGTTCCGCCTTGGCCAAAGCGGCAGCCTTGTCTTCAGCAGATGCTATTTGCTGTTGTCTTGTTTCTTCTCGCCGTTCTCTTTCCGTTCGCTCCGCAAGAAATAGCGCCTCGAACTTAGTGACCATGGCCTGCTCGTCAAACTTCGGTTCAGCGGGCGCAAGTGCCGCTGCTGGAGAAGCAACTTCGGGTCGTGGAGATTCTCGCGGAGGTGGCGTGTAATGCATGTAAGGTGGAAGAGGAGGCGGCATGCCTTGATACTGTTGCATATAGTATGCTTGAGGCCCGTATGGAGGATATTGTGCAGGGAAATAGCTTTGTGGAGACTGAAACTGCTGCATCACCTGAGGCGGGCCATAGGGCGGCGCCGAATATGGCGACGTTACCTGCGATTGTGGGTGGTGCACGTTGATGGGCGGTGCGTACGGGTGGGGATGTGGCTGTGGATGTGGATGTTGATGTTGAGGAAGTTGTGGTGGATAACCATAGGGACTGGTCATTTGAGACGATGGATGATGCTGGATCGCGTGCGGGGCTGGAGGCGGCGCATAATGCACCATTTGATAAGAATGGTGGTGCGGTACTGCTGGGTAGGTGTAGGAGCCTGACGAACTGCTGTGTGTATACCCACTTTGGCCATGGTATTGCTGGTCGCGCGGCATTCTTGGGTATTCCGGTCGCTCGTCTTGGAGGAAAGCCTCTGTAGAATCAGTGTCGTCTTCCTCCGGAGGGTGTTCTCTCCGGCGAGGGTGGTGCGTGGCACGAGGCTGCACCACCCTGCGGGGGCGTTCGGGCTGAATTGAGCTGTCGCGTGACGACTCTGAGCGCTGGCGGCTCCTGTGTATCCTTCTATGCGCTATCTGATTCTGGTAGGGGTAGGCGTCGGGCTCGCTCTCTGCCACTTCTGAAGGGTACGGTAGAGGAACAGGAACAAAATCTCCGTGTTGAGAGGAGCTACTATGGCTTGTGGGGTGGATTACAGAATAATCTGGAGAAATCTCGTCTGGTGAAACTTGAACACCGTCCTCGTCTTCTTCTGATGCTGAGGCCGATTGTGTCTGCTGTTGGGGATGTTCTCGCCGACTATCAAAATTGATGTGTATGCTTGGAACTTGCGAACTCTTGGGTGTTAGCAAGTGTTGACCTAGTAGACCCGGAATGCATACCCCATCAGGAACCTCGTAAGCAAGGGGATATCGAATCCACACCTACCCTGAGGCAGACTGGAAGCGATAGCCTTGACGTGCTGTTAGTGGGATTTCTGGAGTGCACTGGCTGCGACTTGCTAGAGGGGTTTGACTGCGAGCGCAGAACCAGTGTTGGGTGTCTAATTTGAAACTCAGGGGTTGGCAAAAAGTATGGAAGGTTTTCAAAAGTTTGTGCGAAGTGTGGATGTTGTGGATGTCGCTCGGAGGAGGGGGGATGAGGATGTAAGACGAGGAAGGTGGGCGGTTGCACTGAGATCGTCGGTGTAGCACAACAAACAGCAGACCCTTTCAAGCGTGCGGCAGCAAACTCGAGAAGGACCAAGCTGCCTATAGGGCACCGACAGAGTGTAGACTGGCAACCAGTAATGAAGATGGACAGGTGTTTGCGTTCCGCAAAAGCGCGTAACGCGCGCCCAAGAGTGGGATATCGCAAGGGATGGTAGGTGGGAGCAACCTAACCATGGGAGCCCAAGAGGAGATGAAAGGGCCTGGATTAGTGGTTCCGGCAAATTGGTACTAGTCCCGCCTAGGCTTAAGCAAGACAACTGGCTTTTGCTGATTGGAATGTGCTGGCTGCGGACTTCAATCCTGCACTCAATTGTGAGCATCACCAAGCAGTAGATCTGCTGTTGAGCAACACCAAAGGCAGTTCCTTGCGTCTTTCCTTTGGTAGATCCAGGAGTGTCACTTAAAGAGCTTGCAGATATCAAGAGAGCAACACATCTAACATGAAACTACAAAGACCAAAATATCTAACCCATCCTGAATCCACCTTTGGCATTACCTGTTCGGATCGTTATGTGCTACAACCCAAAGAAAGGCCGACATGAAGACATGCTACCAACGTAACCCAACGACCAAACCACTAGAGAGACCATTCGCCAATTGTGCAAGAGATGTTCGAGGCTCTGTGTCCATAATGACCATGGCCCAAGAGGGAAATGTACCTGCCAAGGTATTGAAGAAAAGAAGGGGCAAGGATGCAAGAAAAATAACTTCTTATTTAAAGCAAGGCGTTGATCGCGTAAGCCTCAATCCATTTTTGCTACGACCGAGCGAGACAGAGGAGTTGACGATAATTGATTTGATGTGTCGCATCCAGATCAACATCAAGCCCTTCATTTGCAGATCTTGGTGGGCGAATATCCCACCTTGCAGAGTGTGGTACCAACTCAGAGAAGAAATATCGAGCAACATCGTCATACCCAACGATTCGTTTACCGGTTCATCTTCATCATCAATGTCCACCAACAGATCAGTGGAACACTCGTAACCTCGCAAGAACACACCAACCAAGCTTTGGCTTCTGCTACCAGCAGATGTGTCAAAATTGCCCAGGTGTAATTCACCAGTGTAGAACTCTGTTGTGTCACGCTCTGCTGGCAAATGTTGTGAGTACATACCTAGGTAGCCAATCCCAGATGACGATGGATGGCATCTGATAAATATGTATGCGTGTGTGTTGTGTACTGTAGCTAGCAACCGTTCAAGGATGATGCTGGTTCAATGCTTACAGTAGGACAATACACGTTCACCAGGGTCTGGAAGCGGAGCTCGGCTGTTTGGTGTTTACCTCAACCTTCGATCCAAACTTGGGTGACGGCTCGAGCCGTTCAGAGTGTTCGAGTAAGGCTAACTCGTGGGAGCTCCAAGTCGACCATGATTTACTTTGCGTACATCGACCCTGATTTCGAGCTGGTGTCTACAGTATGATGATTCGCTGTGAAACTCCTCGGAAACTGAACCGTGAGAACTCATCTACGGAGTGGCGTGTTTCCTGATTATGTACATGTTTACGTGGATAGCAGGTTCCGTAGTAATGATAGCTGGCCATGAGATGATCCACGTACGATCATCCTGCCCACCTCCAGCACGAAACATATCGAGACATGTGACAGTCCACTCATTACACGACGCTGATGCTTCCAGTCATTGTAGTAAGCTTGGTTTTGTTCCTTGTATTGTCATCTCCACCTGTACGTAAATGTGTGTAGTGCATGAGGGAGCATGACAATTCGTGTTCTGACCTCCATCAAAGATACCAAGAGGTTATGAGGAGCATCCTATCTGGGTCTTCTCGCCAATCGATCACACGTGATTGGTAGAGTACCTGTACATATGAAGTGGGAAGGAGCCCTCCCATAAGCAGCCCGCGCGGGGTCAAGACTTGAATCTCGAATCAAGCACTGACCCGTGGGTTTGAAGGTCCACTTCTATCTCACTAAGTGAACCGAGCTGAAAGAACCTTCAGCTGTCGGTGTATCTGCTTCGACTCTCAGTGGATCGATGTTGGCAGGAGGCGGCTGCAGGGACATGGCGTTTGTTTTCAGCTGTGTCCCGAACGATGAAGGCGTTCACCTACTGTACGTACAAAGCTCGGTCGTGCAGGAAATGCTCATCCAGATCATGCAGTTCAAACCTACTGGCTCGAGTGTATTTATGTACCGCGTTCCCCTGCCCTACTTCGCTCTCGCACCCTGACTCTCACCTGTCTCAGCTTCGGTCTGCAGGGTTCCTCCAGACGTGTGTATTCAAGAAGCAGTAAACGAGTTGTCAGTAAATACTCTTCATCATGGAACAACTACGCAAATTGGAGGGGATGGTCTACCGCAATGCTCCTACCGCTCCAGATGGCAGGGATGATGTTCAAACCGCTGAACAGACATCTTTGCTTCACGATATGACAAACCTTGGTCAGAAAAACACCGCAACAATGTTCCAGGCCTTTAAAACGCTGGCATCTGGAGAGCCTATGAATGACAAAGAGCAACTACTCGAAAACGGCGTAAGTATGCTTCAGTCGTTGCCAGCGAATAGTGGCCTCGGCTCAAGAGTTGCCAATGGCTTCATCAAAATGCTATGGCAAGACCTGCCTCATCCAGCCGGAACCATTGTGGGCCCTACAGCGAAATACAGAAAACACGATGGAAGCAACAACAATCTTTGGAATCCTGACATGGGCAAGGCAGGTTCCCCCTACAGTCGAAGTGTTCCGCCCATGAAACCAAAAGGTCCTACCTTGCCCGATGTGGAACTCGTCTTTGAGCATCTGCTCAAGCGTAAAGGACCATTTCGTAAACATCCCTCCGGTCTGAACAGGCTGTTCTTCTCCTTCGCTACAGTTGTCATTCACGAATGCTTTCAAACCTCAAGGAAGGAACAATGGGTGAACGATACCTCCAGCTATGTCGATCTGAGCACACTTTATGGGAACACCATGGAGGAACAGAAGCGAGTGCGGACTAAGAAGAACGGACTAATCTACCCAGATTCAATCGCTTCGGAGAGAATCATGCTCATGCCACCGGGAGTTATTGCTGTTTTGACACTGTTCTCGAGAAACCACAATCACATTTGCGAGTCACTCTTGTCCATCAATGAGTCTGGAACCTACGGTGACTGGAATACTTTGAGCAGTGACAAACAAACTCAGTAAGTCTCTTCCATTATAGTCGTCCTTAATCACAAGCCACATCTAACACGCATTCAACCATAGGCAAGATGAGGATATCTTCCAGCTCGCTCGGAATATAAACGTTGGTTTCTTTGCCTCAGTGGTTTTGCGAGACTATGTTGCCGCCATTCTGAATACTCCACGCGCCAACTCCGAATGGTCACTGGATTTGGGAGGTGAAATCAAATCGGGACAAGAACGGGTGGAACGAGGGTCTGGTAATGTCGTGTCGGTCGAATTCGCAGTTCTTTACCACTGGCACGCTACCTTGAGTGCTGCTGATGCCAAGTGGATGGAAGATGATGTGGTAAGAAAGCATCTGAAAAACATCAAATCACTAGATGAGGTAAATGTCAAGAGCTTCTGGGAGATTGTGAAGGCCGAAAAGGAAGAACTGTTTTCCAAAGAGGCCAAAGACTGGACATTTGGAGGGTTGAAACGTGGTCCAGATGGGAGCTACGACGACGCCGATCTTGCTCGCATTCTCAAAGACTGTGTCGAGGAACCAGCACATGCCTTTGGTGCTCATGGAACACCAGCAAGTTTGAAGGTTGTGGATCTCATGGGTCAGCTTCAGGCTAGGAATGTGTTCAATGTTTGCACACTGAATGAGTGAGTCATGTTTCTCCGAACAGTGAATACGAGAAATGTTCGGGATTGGCTAACAAAACACTAGATTCCGGAAATATCTCAACTTGAAACCGTACAAGAGTTTCTCAGAATGGAACGAAAATCCAGAGACTTCTCGAGCCGCCGAGCTCCTATACGGTCACATCGACAATCTTGAACTATATCCAGGCCTGCAGGCAGAGTGCACTAAGCCACCAGTTCCCGGGAGTGGTGTCTGCCCTGGGCAAACAACCGGACGTGGCATCTTAGATGACGCCGTGTCATTGGTGCGAGGCGATCGGTTCCTTACCTACGACTTCAACAGCAGTACTCTCACCAATTGGGGAGTATCCAAGCTTGGTGACCTTCCGCAGGGAACATATGGAGGTATGCTCGCCAAGCTAATCTTCAACGCACTCCCAGGCCAATACACCGGTACTTCTACGTATGCTTTGTTGCCATTCTATACGCCTGAAGCTATTAAGGGTATATTGGAGGGCAACAAAGTGCTTGCAAAGTACGACACCAAACGACCTGAACCTAATGTCTTGAAATTGGTCGGCATCCATACTCAAGAAGGTGTCAAAAAGGTATTTGAGGACCGTGAGAACTTCCGCGTCATGTACCAAGCCGCCATTAAGCAGTGCACCGATGGGCATGAATTTATGATTGGCTGGGATGAGCAGAAACGACACGATGATCGTTCTTCCATACTTCACAAAGTCTTCTTTGAAGAAGGCTTCGAGAAGAACGTCACACAGTACTTCCGAGAAACTGTCAAGAGCCTCATTCAAAAGAATTCTTTGAAGTACGCCGACAACCGAAGATCGATCGACGTTGTAAGAGATGTATGCAACGTGGCACCTATCATGTGGCTTGCCAAACGATTTGCCATCCCTATCAAGAGTGACAAGAACCCTCGCGGCTTGGTTACACTACCTCAACTGTTCGACATATACCTGGTCCTCTTCATGTACCAGAGTTTCAACATCCTCCCAGTCAACGAATGGAAGCTGAGGGAGGCTGCTCTCACTGTTGCACCTCTTCTCAGGAAGATCCTGGAAACGCATCTCAAAACTCAGCAAGGCTACACGGAGACTCTCGTGGATTGGTTTGCAAAGGGCTCTGCCTACGAAGTCGGACCTGATGCTGATCGTCTATACCACGCATTGAACAAGACTGGACTACCTATTGGCGATCTGGTCGGCGACTGCATTGGTATGGGAACACCTGTTGCTGGCAACATCACCCAGCAAGCTTCCCTGCTCATCGACCTCTACCTCAGTAAGGGTTATGAGCAACACAAAGCCCGTATCGTGGAGCTCGCTCAGAGAGACGATGGAGCCTCAGACAAGGAACTGAGTGGATATGTATGGGAAGGCATGCGTCACGCCGGCGTCGTCCCCGGCTTACCTCGTGTGGCAGCCAGGGACATCACCGTCCAAGATGGTGCACGAGGTCCAGTCCACATCAAGGCGGGCCAAACCGTCCTCATCGCCACATCCTCCGCAGCCATGGATCCTGCAGCCTTCCCCAACCCCGAGAAGATCGATCCGCACCGCCCACTATCTTCCTACACTCTTCTCGGCCACGGCCTTCACTTCTGCTTCGGCGCACGAATCGTTGGCCCTGCGCTCGTCGCCACACTTAAGGAAGTCTTCCGCCTCAAGAACCTACGCTACATAGGTCCCAACGAGAACTCCATGAACCCCAACGATAAAACTGGTCGGTTCAGCTTCCTCTATCACGAATTCGCCGGTGTCAAGACCAAGGTCTACCTTGATGCTGATGCGAAGGAGACGCCGATCCCTACCTCTCTCCGTCTGATTTATGAGGAGTGATGTATACACACACGTTGCTAAGGGGCTTTCGGTTTCAGTAATGTTGCCGGTGTTATCCAGTTTAATTGAGTTTCATTGCCGCAAATCGGTGCGAGAACTCTCAACACGCACGAAACGAACATGAGGAGTTCACGCTGAGCTTTAGTTACGTACGTACGTAGGTAGTCATGAGAAGTGATGAGATGAACCAAGACACATTGCCTGAAAGTCCTTATGTAAACACATGTACCACGCGTACCTCGCAAGCCTGTAGTGTAGAACCAAGCGTAGCATAACCACTGATTTGCGAACGTTGTCATGTTTGCAAGGTGAAGGTACGTACGTAATTAGTTCACCCACAAGTTTCAGGAATGCGAGATCGAGTTTGGCTTGCACAGAAGGAGAACTCGGAGCTGCGATGTGCAAATGCCTTATTGATCAAACCATCCTGGACGATAAGCTGTTCTCATGCAGTGATTGCCATGTACGTAGTGGCTTACAGTACTAAGTACTATCAACAGCAAACTTGGATTCTACGGAGGCATTCGAAGATAATTGCGAGCTTGTCGGACTAGTGTCGAAGGAGAAGGAGACTACGTACGTATGTATTCAACTATTCGTGAAGACAGGAGATGAAACGGAGGAGAAGAAATTCTTGTCATACGTACCTACGTAGTCAGCATCAACGTTAGCAGATAGGAGTTGCCGGAGGGTCTCATCGTGGTCTATGGGAGAATTTGTGGCGCTTTCAGAGAGGTGACATAAAGTGCTTCAGACAAAAGAGGATGATTAACAGCGAGCGAGCAAGCGGCGTTATTCAGATTAGAAGGCATTAAGTATACGTATATATATCTTTTATCGTTTGACACTCATTTTTCTCAATACCCACTTCCATGTGTCATTTCGGCAACACCTCCTGCTTTACCAGACTCACCTCAGAAACTGCCGCACTACTACTACCACAACTTGATTCAGCAGCACCAAACCCAGCAGCAGCCTGATGTACAGGCCTCTTCCCAATCTCCTTGAGCAGCACATTCGTTCCCCTCTTCATGTCCACGCCATCCAACGGTCTCGCTTGAAACGCCGCCGCAGTCTCAAAGGGACTGAGCGTCGTCCTGCGATCTAGTGTCCAAAAACCCCAGAATAGAGGGACGATCATCAATACGATGAAGATGGTGATTGTGGCTGATGCGCCCCAGTATTTGTACTTGATTTTGTAGCGTAGTGCGGGCTGTGTTTGGTTCGCGTTGTGGATTGTTTGTGATAGGGCGATGAGTTGGGATTTTTGCCATGCGAGAGTTGCATCGTAGGTCCAGTTTTGGGTTAGTTCGGAAGTGGCGTCGCTGTATAGGAGGGTGTTGTATTGGGTTGTGGTGTGAATAGCACTCGCGCCAAGCATCATCTCGTTTAGTGTCAGGAAAATGGTTGTAGGCAGGTCAGTAGTACCATAGGTACTATCATATCCAGTGTCCGTCAACCAGTCTAGTCCAACGTACGTGCTTTGGCACCATGTCACATTATCGGGATTGGGATCGAATGACTTTGGTCCTTCTGGGCTGTCCGTATCGCCAATGGCTGTTCCGTTGGGGTATTGTGAATAAATGCCATCTCTGAGCGCGAATGTGTTTGTATAAGCTCCACTTCGTTTCGTTGACCAAATACCATCCGTTGATGTCCAATTAATTGATCCATTGAATCTTGAGCCGAGCCATGAAGCAATCGCACCATATGTACTATTAGTGTGACCTTCGTCCGAGTAGACAGGCAGTGGGTTCAGCACCATGTAGTCGGTGTCGGTGCTATTGGCATCGATAGTGATCACAGGCCAGGCTGAATCTGAATTTGAATAATCTGTACCAGCATAAAATCCTTGGTCGGTCTGTATCTGGATCGGTACAGACATATTTGCAGCCTCGAACCTGCAAACTTGCTCCTCGAACACACCTTGACAAGTTTGATTTGGTTTATAAAGCAAGGTTAAAGTTATGGCATTTGGATCCGTTGGACTCCATGTCACCGAAGACGAATATACCGTCTCCGTGTAGGATCGATCTGTAATATGTGAACTAGGTTGAAGGTCGTAGCTCCGGGTCATGTTGGTGCTGCACTTCTTGCTGAATCCGGTAATGCTCGCATTGCTCTTGCAAACAGCGGAGTGATCCTTGTTGTCGCAGCCGATCTCAGCGAAGTCGTTGACGGCGGCGGTATGGAAGACACCGGCAGGAATTTCGGCAATGAGGCCGTCCATGGAAGTTGTCACAGACACGAAATCATCAGACCAGGAGTTGACAGTGCCATTTGTTGCTTCTGCGGAGAATCCAGAGGGCAAGCGACCTGCTAGCGGAACAAAAAGAGTGGTTGTGTTGGACTTTGTGGATGCCTCGAGTGCGACTGCGCTTTGCAGAAGAAAGCCATTCAACGGTATAGTTGCAACGAAGAGTGTGCCCATGGCAACATAGTTGAACCTCTTTCCAGAAAATAGAACGCCGATGGTGCTGGTTCCCATGACCCACGTGTCATGCAATTCTCGCAATGTAACTCCTGCACGAGAGGCCCTGTACCACCATGCGATGGTCACACCTTCAGATAGAGCTACGTGAAGTGCTATGCTGTTCGCTGAGATCATGGCTGACAACCACGACGCTGGTTTGAGATACTTGCTCTCGAACTCTGGCTTGGTGTCGATGTTCTTGAAGAGGACGAATGAAAATACAACCGTCATCAAGGCAGTCAAAAGACAGAGGAAGCCGAGCCATGGAAACTATATGTTGTCAGTTTTCAGTGGTGCACAGTTCCGATCGACAAGGTACTTACAGAACGTTTGCGCAAATCGTCGAGGTTGTCAATCGGTGGTTCCCCGATCCAGGGAAACAGTCGAAATGCGAACCTTCTTAGATTTGTAACGATGCGCTCTCGCAACGAGGGTCGAACGTGTGAAGGTTGCTGGACAGTACCATTCTCGGTGTTTTGTGGGTGGATTTCCTCGATAACAACAAAGGCGTCCTTCTTGGGCATAGCACCTGGATGCTGGAAATGCATTTCGGTATCTGTATCGGCAGGGTTCGATGATCTCGAAGAGTGACCAGAAGATTCCTCCTGTTTAAGAAGGAGCCCTCGTGGCGGCTGAAAGACAACACATAGCCGGAAAGAGCCATCACGCCTCAGCCGCAAATACTAGTATCGCAGCCACAAAAACACTAGACTGGACTGGGCCCATAAAACAACTGCCCAGACCATAGCCGAAGAGATTGAAGCATGATCACCCCACACACTTTTTCCTTGCCTTCCTTCACATCCGGACCATTAACCAATAGGCTAGACCATGGTCAAACATTTGAATAGGAACCAAATGTGGGAAACAAGTTCATTGCTGAGTACAGACCCAACAGTGGGGTGTAACTCGTGCCGAAATTTGACATTCATAGCTGGACAGGAGTGTACTGTACTGTACTGTCCGAATCCCTGTAGACGAGGTGAAAGGAGAACAACAAAAGTCCCAGATGGTAAAGGCGAATCAAAAGTGCTCCACTACTCCTAACCAATTCTGGCAGGTCGGCCGCTAACTCAGCTACGCCTTGTCGCACTTGGAATGATATGATTAGGGGAGAGCTTTTTGATGTGCACGCGAGCTGTCGTCAACGTTGTGGGCGCGCGGCTTGTTTGTCGATGCCACGTGGACGATATCTCGGTTCACGCAGGGAGGCACCATGTATACGCCTGCAGCAAAGGACAGAGGCGACACGAAGCTTCGACTTCGAATGTTTGTGGGAACTCTAAGCGTGCGTACGATATGCGTAGCTAGCAGTAAGGTAGTTGTTACGCAATACTCCTTGTGGAAATGTTGGCACGGATTAGGTTTTTGTCTATATGCATGCGTACAAAGCTGCCTTATTAGCATGTATTTCTTAATCTGCCTAAGGCCATCATGGATGCAGACATGCTATGAGTTTTCCCCAGAGCTCGTTGTATTGATTCGAAGGTCGTGAAACCAGGTTGGTGGAAGTGCAGACAGTAAGGTACATGTACGCGCAGCACCAGTAGATGACGGTTCGGCAATAGATGCCGGCATGAGCTTGCTTCGGCAGGGCTCGGCTACAGCTGTTTCGTGGATATCGGTGCTGCGCGTGGTTACCCGCTCGATAGATGAACGCGTGTTGGTGGTATTTGTCGTGCTTGCTTGTCATCTGATGTCTAAAACCATGTCACGCTGGTTGCTGGAATGTGGATGCCCGATGACGGATCTCAGTCTGAACTAGTAATGGCAAGTCCACGAAATTCATGGGCACCAAGTGACCTTATTTTGTTGACGGGGCAGGCACGGGAACAGTGTGTTGTGTGTAAAAGTTGGATCAATTGTGCAGACTCGAACTTGACTGATGTCGCCAGAAGTGCGTCAGGTTGCAGTTGTGGATCCTCATCCACAAGGCGTTTTGATCAAGTAGTGCTTTGGCATCTGTTGTAGTGAGGCCTCTCAGGATTTTGACTCATCTAATAGCGCTTTTGCAGCAATGAGCTCGGCCATCCGGGGAGCGGAAGTATGTGTAGCACCCTGCTGAACGATCTGCCTTAATTTCGTGACCGCTAAGGTGTGCAACTGTTCGACGATTTCTCGTGGCATCTCCTCGAAATCCTTGCTTGGCACACTCTTGGATAGTTTATCTGTGGCAAGATGAAGTCCATAGTAGCCTCGAATGTAGTCCTGACACAATTCCACACTTCGAGAAAATCTGCGCACTGCTTCGGTGAGGTACTTTTGCACAGCCAACGCACTCTCCTGAGACGACTGACTAGCGAGGTAGTTGAGCTCACCTAGACGAGCGTGCAGGTTCCATGCGTTGGGCGTAATCAAAAGAGCTTCTTCCATGCTGAAGATAGCTTGACTGCTCAGGCCTTGAGTCTGGTAAAGGTCTGATAATTCGCACCAAGCCTCAGCATCAGATGGAAAAGATGACACAAACGAAACAAGACATTCCAGTGCATCCACAGGTCTGCCGACGGAGCGTATTAGTGCTGTCCGTCTTTTATGAATGGGAATGTTCATGGGATCTTCCTGTACAATTTTGTTGTAACCTTGCAATATTGGTCTCAAATCATCCTCGGTTTCTGCTTGCGCCTCTTGATAGAGCCCACGTAATGCCATGATCCGATGGTTGTTCACGCCGAAACGTTGTGACAGCCTCTCAAGGCACAAGTGGGCAGCTTCATCGTCACCACTTCGCAGGCATGCGTGGAATATCTGCTCAAGTTCAGCCCATTCTACTGGCTCTTCGACAGCTGATACAGCAGAGAACACTAGTGGCTTGATCTTCAGGGAGGATTTCGAAAGAGTCGAGGAAGCCTTTTGTGAAAGACTCAATACAGTCGCAGGATCGTTTTGATCGTAGTACTGCATTTTTGTTGACATTTTGCCCGCTTCCTGTATGAATCCTGGACACGATGGTCACGAAGCTTCGTGATATTGACTCCCAATTAGCGTCCCGTTCTTCGCGGTGTATGCTGTATCATTGTAATTCGACCTGTTCTGAGATTAAGAACTTGAGGTACGTTCGAAACGCGTCCCATACTACTCCAGATAACGCCGTACTGTGTCCCGCTATCAATTGGCAAACGAGGCTGTGTTATAGCCTTGTGTTGACGATTAGATAATCAGACAATCACGAACCAAATCGTGCTTCCGACTCTGACTGAGAGGGCATTTTACGACATCGTGGGTATTAGTGGCTGGGAACACAAGATCCCTCTGAGATGACCACGTGAATATCTCGATCGCGGTAGTAATGAAGGTATAACAACTTCTGAAGAGCTATGACTTCTCCTTCCGCGCCATGACAAACCACATAACAAAAGCCATTCGCTCAGGACGAAGGTATCTTTCGCAAGCAACCACAGTATCGCAATCACGTCCCTTGCTCTTTAGCCAAAATGTTCGAGAAATCTCTGGTAGACCTCATTCGAGGCCTGAGAGGTCACAAAGGTCGCGAAGCCGAATATATACAAAGTGCCATTAAGGAATGTCGATCCGAGATTCGCTCCCAGGACATGGATGTCAAGGCTACAGCACTGCTAAAGCTCATCTATTTGGAAATGTTTGGCAATGATATGACATGGGCGGCATTCAATGTGCTGGAGGTTATGTCTTCGGCAAAGCATGTTCAGAAAAAGGTGGGCTATCTGGCAGCAGTGCAAACTTTTCGTCCAGACACTGAAGTTCTCATGCTGGCTGAGAATCTCTTGAAGAAGGATTTGACATCACCATCAATTCCGACGCTTTCATTACCACTGATTACTCTTCCACATCTCATTACCTCCTCCTTGGCTCTTTCGATATTGACGGATTTGCTGCCAAGACTGACACACTCACAACCCTCGGTGCGCAAGAAGACTATTACTACGCTGTACCGACTTGCTTTGGTGTATCCTGAGACTCTTCGAGTGGCTTGGCCCAAGATCAAAGAGCGCTTACTTGATGAGACGGAAGATTCAAGTGTTACCGCTGCGACCGTGAACGTGGTTTGTGAGCTCGGCTGGAGACGCCCTCAGGACTTTTTGCCACTGGCGCCTCGGTTGTTCGATCTTCTTGTCGACGGGGGCAACAATTGGATGGCCATCAAGATCATCAAGCTATTTGCAGTGTTGACACCTCTGGAGCCAAGATTGGTCAAGAAGCTCGTCAGACCGTTGACGAATCTGATACAAAGCACAACTGCAATGTCTTTGCTTTACGAGTGTATTAGTGGCATCATCCAAGGCGGCATATTAGACGGAGCAGACGGTGGTGTCAATGTTGAGGATGTTGCTGATCTGTGTATATCCAAGTTAAGGGGTATGATCGTACTCGAGGGTGATCCGAACTTGAAGTACGTTGCGTTGTTGGCTTTTAACAGAATTGTGACAACGCATCCTGCCTTGGTCGCCATGCAGCAGGATGTTGTGTTGAAATGTCTCGATGACCCAGACATCTCAATCAGAATGCAAGCACTTGAATTGGCCACCGGCATGGTTAGTAGTGACAATTTGCAAAGCGTGGTGGACCGGCTGATGAAACAACTTGCGAATGCACCAAGGGAGAAGAAATCCTCACAGCCCAGTGCGGTGGATGAAGGGGACAATACTGACCTTGAGCAGAGACTGGTAGCAGACAAGCGTGGATCAGACGTCTCCCCATTACCGAATGAGTATCGATTTGAGATCATCAGCAGGATCCTCGAAATGTGTTCGGTAGATTCATATTCAAATGTTACAGATTTCGAATGGTACATCGACACTCTGGTCAAGCTCGTAAAGCAACTACCCTCGAAAATGTTCGACTCAGCTACTGGACCAAAGGACAAGACTTCCGCATTATCTTCACGACTTGGTATTCAGCTTCTGGATATAGCAGTTCGTGTTAAGGAGCTGCGATCTGAAGCTGTCCGTGCTGCCGAAAGTTTCGTGCTTCTTTCAAGCCGCAATACACTGTTCGCTAGTCACGGTAACGGTCAGGACGAAGTACTCAAGTCAATTGGTTGGATATGTGGAGAATATGCCACTCACCTGAGCTCTCCATACGAGGTGATTAATTCGCTGGTTCATGAGACTACGACGAACTTAGCTTCCAGCACCATTACGATTCTGATTCAAGCTGTACCCAAGGTTTTCGCAAGGATAGCGAAGGACGCCAACCACGAATGGAACGCGTCTCGCAAAGGAACCCTATCACTTATGTTGGGAAGAATTACGACTTTCCTTGAGACACTTTCCTCCCATCCAAACCTGGAGGTACAAGAGCGAAGCGTTGAGTTTCTAGAACTTCTGCGCCTTGGCTCAGAAGCACTAATAGCACTACCCGATGATGCTTTGGAAGCACCCCTGCTATTGATACATGCTCTATCTGAGCTTTTCGATGGTGCTGTCCTCAACCCAGTGTCCGCAGCAGCACAGCGCAAGATACCAATGCCCGCAGACCTTGATCTAGACACGCCGATTAATCCGAACCTAAACAGCATATTGCAATCATCACAGTTAGCCGATGCGGAAGAGGACTATGACAAAGATGTTGACACATTCAATCAATTCTACTACGAACGCGAAACATCTGTGACGACTGTGTTGCAACCTTCAGCACATACCCCACACGTCGGATCTGATGACGACGAACCGACATCCTACCAACAAACACCTGAATCACCCAGGACAAAAGCACGAAGGAAAGCAGAAAGAGCAGCACGAAATAGAGATGATCCTTTCTACATTCCAAGTGGAAGTGAGACCCCATCAAACGAAATGTCAAGTATTATTAGACAGGGTCAAGGCGACCTTGACATTGACTCGATACCAATTGTCGACCTCAAAATCGATTCAAGCCAATTGCCAAAGCATACAGAGCTTGCGAAGCCGAAAAGAAAGCCGAAAAAGAAGTTCGTTGTTACAGCAGATGAGACACTCGATTCATCGATCGAACAACTCTCCTCATCATTTGATCCTAGAAAGCCACGACCAATGTCTAGAGCATTGTCATCACAAACTACAGGATCATCATCCTCTGTGCCTGCAGCTCGGTCTGGTCGCAACCTCTTGTCTGTGGATTCGACAAACCTCGGCGCATTCTCTCTACTTGACTCTCCCAGCCAAGGTCAGTCCCAGCTTGAGGTGGAACGCAGGCTAGCGGAGGAAGCAGAGATGATTGCAGCACTGAAAGAGGTGGAAAGAAAAAGGCTGGAACTTGCTAGGGAAGAAGAGCGAGCACGTACACAGTTGGCCGAGGGTGTGAACGAGGAGGGCATAGTTGTGAAGAGAAAAAAGAAAAAGGTGAAGAAGACGGCCAACGATGAGGCAGCTGAAGATCATGTGGTAGAAGCGGTCAAGAAGAAGAAAAAGAAGAAAGTGAAGAATGCAGCAGAAGCCGGAATAAGTGAAACAGTCACTCAGGGTGATCTAGAGCCATGAGATAGAATTGACTGAACTCCGAATCTTATTACTCATCTTGAAGTTGGCACAGATTCATTCTCGAGATCACTGCCTGCTCGATAAGCACAATTTCAATTCGTGTCGTGTTACCCCTAGGTATGCTCGGACGCCAAGTGTACTGCACTTCGCTCTAAACTTATGGGCCGCCTCGGCTACGTCATTGCGCGTCGGTGAACTTCTTAATAAACATCCACCAAAATGCTTACCAACAGTATTCACCGAACCCCGAGCAAAGACGAACTATTTTTAGATGGTCAACATACATAAACCAACCAAACGCACCACAAGAACCATCATCTACATCACAGAACACTACAACAACCAACTCACTACAACCATCTGAACAACATCAAGATCAACATACAATCACCTCCAACACAAAAACTCCAAACACCACAAAACCGAAACCATGTCCGAAACACCAGCAGCATACATCGCCTTCACAGCGCCCGTCAACCCAGCCGGCGCCGAACCAGTCCTAACCCGCGCACAGATATGGCAAGGTCTGCACCGAAAAGTTGAACACGCCGAGGAATTTGTCGGCGGCGCCATCAAGTCTACAGATGTGATCTCGCATTCAAAGGACGATCATGGCCGTGAAGTCATTACTAGAGAGGTGGTTTTCACTGATGGAGATCGTCGTGTGAAGGAGGTGTGCACGCTTTATGAGGATATGAAAGTCGAGGTACGTACGTCCGGCAAGATTTGTCCACGGAAAGGATAGGTCGTTTTGACCGTGAGGCCAACACGATGACTTCACGATTCTGAGCATCTCCGTCACATTCGTCAATTCATATTAAGCTCAGTAAACTTACACGAAAACAGTTTCTTCAAACCAACGGCACTCGTATTGTCAACACCGTCTCAGATTCAGCCGACGGACAGATATACATGACATATCAATTTGAATGGCTGATGGAGAAGGGCACATCGACCGAGACCCAGCAATCCAATACTCAGAAATGGAAGAAGGGAGCTCAAATGGCTGTGGAATCGAGCATCAAGGCTCTGAGAGAAATGGTTCAGGATGGGAGAATCAAGGCATAGATAGAGTCATTGATGTACGGATGCCGTGAGAACTATAGAACGGAATAGGATAGGAGAGCATGGCACGTAATGAATCGTCCAAGTCAATAGAGAATTCTTCCCTCGCATGTACTGGTGAGGTTTTTAAGTGTCCGACTGCATTAGCGCTGTTGTCCTCAATAAGCCTGATATAGGACGTTCTATTGGCCAAAAACAGTGGTGCAGAGCTAATGCAGTCGCACACTTAAAAACCTCACCAAGTACTACTTCTGCTAGTCCCAGGACATCGTATGCAATATCTCCTGAATGTCAAAGGCATACGTGAAACGAAACACTACAAGCATGTAAGCACATAAGGTAGGTGTTGTTGAGCACGCAGGCACTCTTACCATAATCAAGTGCCCCCAAAGGCAATCAAGAGATTACGTAGACAGCGACAAACAAACGGCTATGTACAAACAAATATACGATATACGACATCCCTATGTAAATGCCAAGCGCACCCATTGCCCGCCAGCCCTTCCATTTTCCTACCTCCAAAATCCCCCAAAAAATCAAAATCAGTACCAGGCTCGAACACCCAACCTTTCCACCAAAATCCATCGTAGACTCACAAAAACCGCAAAAAAACGTTTAGCTTCTCTTTGATTGAGCGTGTCATCCTTAGTGCAGGGGCCATGCTAATCTTCTCTGTATCGTTTCAAATTGACCAATTGACCGCCGAAGCGGCCAAGGATAAATTTTTGAGATCAAAAATTATATACCTGTTGTTTATCTCGGGTAGGTGCCGACGGACGGACTTCGGTGTTGTAGGTGGGCGGGCAGTGTCGGTGCTCGGGTAGTAAGTTGTCACTTTCGTTATGCCTACATAGATACATGTATCGTTAAGTTGTATTGAGCTGTTCAAGATAACGTGCTACGGATGTGTCTGTTAGTTTATACGGCCTGTTTCTTGGTGTGAGAAACCGGAGTGTGTGTAAGAGTCGTGGTTCTGAGAATTGTGGAAGCACCCTAATAGGCGTCGCGCTGCATGCGTGCACTTGTGTGCATAGGCACCTACACTTCACGTGAACCACTGATACTACAAAAGTACATGTCGCGTAGTGTGCTCTCGGGCTTCGGCCATCAATAGCGAAAGTCGTGGGTATCGAACTACGTTGCGTGGCGTGTCTCATGAATGTGTCTGGTCTGTGTTGGTTGATATACAGTATTCAGTACTTGTGCAAGTTGCGAATTTTATTCCTGAACGTCAATAGGATAAATGTACGCATGCTTGTGAGGTTTATCTGCACCATGCAATTATGATAATACAAAAGCGTATATATCATGTTCGCAACTCAATGTTCTAGTGCACTACGGTCTGTCGTTGACTAGAGTTGGTTTGTGACCACCATGCTGTTAACTTTCGTTGTTCTACTCAACTGCCAAGCAGGCACGAAAACTGTGTAAGAAACAACAGGAAACAAATAAAAGACTATGTAAAGGAACCGATGAGATGTCAAAATAGCCTGGGAATCGATGAACTTTAACAATCTACTGCAATATCTAAACATTTATGTGTCACAATACCAATGAGCTAGATATACCACAACTTGCTATTGTCCGAAATATCCAAATCTACCCCTGCTTCGACACCTCATGCGTCCTTGGTGTCATGCTTCCGTCTGGTGTGGATGACCCAGTGGGTGCGATACCCTCGCTAATTGTATGGTGCATATCAAATGGAAGATCCCATTCTCCGACGACTTCGTCATTGAATTGGTCAAGATCAATACCACGTGCCTCAGACTCATCACTAACTCGAAGACCCATGTATGGAATGTACTTCAAGATCAGGAGTAATATGCTGGACACAACGAATGAATATGACAACGTTGCGCAAATATCTGCGAGTTGATAGCCTAGTTGAATCCAATGTCCGTCGATGGCACCGGAGAATTGGTCACCAAGACCATCGAGTGCAGAGATTGTTTTTGTGGCAAACAGACCGGTGCAGAAAGAGCCGATGGCACCTCCAATACCGTGTAGTTTGAAAACTTCGAGACCATCATCGATTTGCATCCAGTTGGAAATACCCTCAAGCGAGCAGCAGCCGAGACCAGTAACGAGACCGATAACAGCAGCGAGCCAAGGCTGAACGTAGCCCGCAGCAGGGGTAATGCCAACAAGACCGGCAATAACACCTTCACAAGCAGCTTTGACTGACCACTTTCGTCCGTGCTTGAAGTAGGAAAGCACCGTGTAGCCCACTAAACCCATGGAGCCACCGACTATGGTGTTGAATACTGCGACCATCGACCGTATGCTTGCGTTGAGTCCAGAGCCACCGTTGAAACCTAGCCATCCCACGAAGATGAAAGCTGTTCCGAGGAACATCATGGTGATGTTGTGTGGTTTGTGGACCTCTTTTCCGTGGTTTCTGCGCTTTCCGAGCACAAGGGCATATGCCAGTCCAGCGGCGCCAGTCGACATGTGCACAGGTGAACCACCAGCAAAATCTAGAACTCCGAGTTGATAGGCCCAGCCGTTGGCATTCCATGTCCACAATGCTATAGGACAGTAGACAAGTGACACCCAGCACCAGAGAAATAACAAGCTGGGAAAAATCCTTCCCCGAGCGAAAGCGCCGCCGATCACAATGGCTGCCGCACACATAGCGAACAGCATCTGATAAAAGCAGAAGACAATATCAGGAATGAAAGGTGATCCACCAGACGGCGCAGCCATGGTATTCCGTAGACCGAAATTGGCCATGTTTCCGATGAAAGAATTGCTCGTTCGTGAGAAGGCCAAACTGAAGCCCCAGAACATCCACTGGAAGACGACGACGGAGATGACGGCTAAAGATTGGAAGATCATAGACAAGGCGGATTTGCGTTGTGACATGCCGCCGTAGAGAAGACCGATGCCGGGAATGATCAAGAACACAAAAAAGCCCATAATCACTTGGTAGACGTAGTGGAATTCGAAGCCGGAGTACTGAGCATTAACATCGACCTCAAGCGGGTTTCCGCCATTTGGAATCGAGGCGTTGTATGCGGGCATGACTGATCCCTAACAACCAAGGTTAGCAGGGTGAAGCTCATTCAAAGAATTTCACATACTGTTGACATCTTTGCGATTTACGGGTTGTCCGTCCCAGATCCTGAAAAGATGGCTGAAGAGGGTGGGAAGCATCATGGAGCAAAGGGGCACCGGCTGTTACTTGTACCATTGTCTTCCTCATTGTGCCGGCCACCCGTGTCTTATCAAGACCCTGAAGTCGAAATGGTTGCGAGCAACAAGAGCCATTGTATCTCGGCGTACCTGGCATTCAACCAAATCAGAACATTCCAACATGATACGTGCTCCACATGGGGTTCTGGATTTTGATAGCGATGGGACGGCGTTTCCTGTGAACAGATTAGTCCTGCTTTAATGTCACACCAACATGGTGCCAAGAAAAGTACACCTTCCCAGACGACGTTAGGAATGCGTGGATGGGAGGAAGGTGTTGAATGTCAAGTCCTTATCAGTGGAAACCACGACAAGATTCCAAGCCAGTGCGAATCCCGTGCCAGTGCCAAGTGATAAGAAAACTGTCGAATCATGTTGGTTTCTGCATGTCTCCTTATCTTGTGGCTGAAGGCTTCCTAGTCTATTGGAAATAACAACCTGCCAGATCGATTGCATGAAGCTACTATGGTTCACGTGAGCCGCTTATCTGTCAGCGTTTGTATGAGAAATGACTTGAGCATTGAAGATGCCATAAACGAGTGTGTACATGTTTACTTGAACCTTTACTTCTTCGCCGATGTGTGCCGAAAACACCCGGTTAGTCATGTCCCATATCACTGTGGACAAGTAATTGCGGTCGGGGATACGGACTAGAAGCATTCTACTATACCACCGTGCTGCTCTGAATACCTTATTGCAGCAATCTGTTTGCCGAAAGAACTTATCACTCGATCACGAGATCTGATCACGTGAAAGTCCCAAATTTGGGCTCGTCAGGTGATGCTGCAGAACCTCCAAGTGGTAGGTTTTGGTTCACTCCTTGTTACCGGATACGAAGCAGCTGTCCTTCTCGTACTCCGTACCCTGTACCGTTTCAAAACCGCTTGTCCCCCTTTCGACGAAACAACCCAAATCTCAAACAAGCGCGTTGACACTACCGTAAGGCATTCTTCGAAAGCATATCATGCCCGATAAATGTTTCCTATCAATGCACCATGCTATCGGTCACTGTCACTGCAAAACATTTGATCGTTGAACAGTACTATACGTGAGTTGGTCGATGTTCAATTTTGTTTTAGACTGCAAACACAAACAATTCAAAGTACGACAAGATGAAAAACTGTGAAACGTATTGATACCAAGCTTTGTGGCCGAGCTCAGGCATCAACTCAGCCTGGGAATATCCATGCCATTGCACCAAACACGGAGGCGAAGCACGCTAACGATCCATACTCGTGACCTGCACCAATCAGAGACTCAAATTTCTCGTATCTGACATGGCTGGACAGGCTCAAATAGGGTCTGCCCAGACACCCAACGTCTGCTTGCTTGAGCTCAAATCGGCGACAGCTGAACCCATGGCTTTGGCGCACGATTTATGGTTGGTCGACCATGCAAAGACGTGAACAAGCCACCAGCCACAAGGCATACAGGCATGAAGCCGTCATGGTGTTCCAAATGGCATGAATTGTTGTACCGAGCAAGATTTTGGTGCGACTGACGCACGTCGACAAGGCAAGAAACTCAATATATTGGAGGATAGTCACCCTTGTGTCTCGATTGCCCTGATCGACGTTGCTTTCAAATACCTGCTAACCCACTGAAACGACACCACCATCCAAGACACAATAGACAAGCCCTCCATGCGACTTTCAGCCTATCTTCTATTCACCATCGTCTGCTTGTCCAACCACACTCAGGCAGCACCAATAGATCTCCCCAACTGGCTCGGTCCTCTCTTACCTGTCAAAGGTGTCTCACTAAGGGATGAGATCGTCTGCTACAGTTTACCTTATGGCGGCATTGGTTTCTTGAGCCACTTGTTGACCTATTGGGCCATCTTTGTTCTCGGACACGGCCGCAAGCCTTACGCTCCATGGAGCAAGTTATCTGCCGGCAAGGTAGACTTATGTCTTTCACTTGTCCAGATCGTCATCAGTGTCCTTATTGCCTCGTTCACCATTTCTCGATGCCGGGATCGATGGCAATTCGTCCTCATTGCCGTGTGGAAGTTGGTGCTTAGTGTGGAAGTGGGAATATGGGGTATCAGTGCATCGCTGAAGGCCATGGAGCACAACAAGCAGAAGGAGGGTTACATTCCTGTACATCTGTACAACACAGTCAAGAAGATATGGGACACTGATGATTGGACACCTTACACCCTCGTCCTTTATGTCGCTGCATACATCGTGGGCATCGCCGGCCTAGGATCGATCGTGTGGACTCTGCGGCATGACCAGAACATTCAATACATCACCTATGCCTTTTGCGCCGCCACAGCCAGTATCATTTTCGTTTGCATGATGCTCTGGTGCTGCTGCGGATGTGTCGAGGCTATTTCGAGATGGAAGCTTTTTCTTGTTATGGCCAGCTCCGTAATCATGGTCGGTGCGTTGTATAGCGACTGGATTCTGGGGGATATTGCAGGAAGTCTGGTTGGCATCCCGTCTGGAGATACCGAACTTTACTGGGCGTACTTTATCGCAAAAAGATTGCCACTGTTGATGTCGTGAATGTGATTTGAGCAGATTTATTCGAATTGTACGCATATGGCGGATTAAACTACGTACGTACGTAGTGTTTTTCTATTCAGATGGCGTTGCTGAAGCGAGTGTGTCAGTGATGGTCAAACCCAATAGGCAAATCGATGAAGCAAAACAGACATTCAACACAGATCGATCATTCGGTAGTTTTACTGTACTGTCTCTGGTACATTCTCCAAGTTGTATTGCTTCTAACAACCGCCATCCTCGAGATTGAAGAAACGAAGAAGTTACATTACCTGGTAACCAGCCATTGCCGTACTTGGAGCAAATGAATACTGGCAAGCAGAGATCAAAAGCATCAAGCAGCCGGTAGATGTTATGTGCCAATGAGTTCTATCTCATCTCCATCAATGTGTATGTATTATTGTAGACCATTGTGGTGGTGAAGTGACTACAATGGAAGGTATATGGAGTCTACTCCAAAATCTGACCTCGGGCAAGAGCGCAATCCGTGAAATGTTCAGCGGAGATGAACGGTCGTACCTTCCTAATGCTCCCCTCTATACGTACATACTGAATTCAGTCTTCCTTTCTCCGATCATTTCTTACCACTCGTCCTATGATTGTGGCCTGACATAGTAGGAAGCTACACTCAGGATTACGAATTCCTCTGCCTTCGTTTGTAGCACGAGATCGGAGAGTAGCAAAAGTTGTTCGAAATGTCCATTGTCGCCTTGGCAGGTGATGCTGCGTGAGCCTTCCCCTCGCATTGCTATTCTTGCAACATCTCAAAGTACTCATCAATGCTAACCTTAACCAAGGACATCAGTCACCACTGAGGTACTTCAAGATATCGTTGCGCGTCATGAAATCACCATACCCAACCCTGAGGATGCTGCTGCATACCTCATTGTCCTACAATCAGCAGATGCTACGTTCCAACTAGTTGACAACCTCCCAGATTACATCGACCCACGGCTTGCCCCGGTCCCGACTACTCAACCTCGGACCTTTACTGTCCCCGACAAGTCTGTTGACACCTTCAACTGCTGGTCCCACCATACCTTGCTGAAAGCCTCGGCACCAGTGTCCAATACTCTCGAGGGGCTAAAGTTAGCTGTCAAGGACAACATCACTGTTGCTGGCATTCCATACACCTGTGGAACATTCCCTCAGTTGGCAAATCCCAAGGATGGTCAGTATGCCCTACCCGAAATCGACGCGGTTGTCGTGAAACGTGTGCTCGAGGCTGGCGCCGAAATCATTGGAACATGAACATGTGAGAATTACAGTCTTACGCCCATGTCATATACCTCGGCCAACGGACCAGTAAACAATCCATGGCTACGGGGGTACAACGCTGGTGGATCTTCTAGTGGTAACACGTGTCTGCTCGGTCTGCGGACGGCGAAACAGTTAGGTGTACCAGGCATTCCCGAGATTCCACTTCCTGATGCAGCACTCGGAGGTGACCAAGCAGGAAGCATACGATTGCCAGCAAGTTACTGTGGGCTTTACGGACTGAAGCCGACGCATGGATTGGTGCCGTACACAGGAATTGCGGGGTTGCACCCGATGATTGATCATACAGGTCCGATGGCAACTAACGTAGAAGATATCGCAAAGATTTTGACTGCAATTGCAGGGTACGATGGATTAGATCCGAGGTGTACCGCGGAGTGTCCGCTACGGACAAATGTGACTCAGTACCATGATGAGCTGGCTGCATTCGTAAATGGTTCACCAGACACAAAGCAGCTGGGCAAAGGACTGAAAGTCGGAATTATCTCAGAGGCATTGATCGACCCAGGCACATCACCAGAAGTGGCGAAGGTGGTCGAAGAAGCTGCAATGAAACACTTCGCAGCTGCCGGAGCAACAGTGGAAAGAGTCAGCCTACCGATGCATATACTCGCACCCGCCATATGGACCGCCGCCTGCAGAACACACATGTCATCTCTCACCTTTGCGGGACGTCCCGCAGACTTGCTCTCGCATAATATGCCACACTGGACACCCCAATGGCCAATGACACAAGAGATGTTCGACCTCATGACCATTGCCAATCCAGCTGTGCCGAACATCATCCTCTCAGAGACGTTCTTGACAGGTAAGTTTTCGTCTGCGCAGCAAGCCAAGGCGTATCGACATGTATACCAGTTGAGAGCGGCATATGATATGGTGCTAGCGCAGTATGATGTATTGGTGATGCCGACCACGCCGACTGTCGCTCCTCCGTTACCAAACTTGAAGAGTGGTGAGGGCAGCATTATGGAGAAGATGCGCACAGCTGTGGGGAGCACAAACCATACCTGTCCTTTCAATATTACGGGGCATCCTGGCTTGAGTGTGCCATGTGGTTGGGGAAGAGCAAGTGGTGTTACTCCATGGCCCGGCACTGACAGAACAGGACCTGAAGGGTGGTTGCCTGTAGGAATGCAGATAGTAGGGAAGCGATGGGATGACATGACTGTGCTGAAGGCAGCTAAAGTGTTCGAAGTGGGTGGGGGTGGATTGGGACAATGGCCGGGAATCGTTGCATAGACGGGAGTCGTTCAAAGACTCAATTCGTAGATGTTGTACATACTGAGATAAAGTAGCTGCAGCTCTTCTCCTGAGTGGACAGTGTGAATGGAAGCTCAACTTCAGTCCGCCTAACACCTTTGAATCCATGGTTGGATTCTAATTACCTGTTCCGACACACAATTCTGCCTCTTCCTGGGTATCAATCTGATTTTACAACATCAATGCGCCTCATCATGTTCCTTCATGTCGTCAAGTGAGTTCTCTGCCCTTATATCGCCCTACCATGTTCTTCGTGTATAGTCCTACCAGCGGTACCTACCCCTCCGACGAACCCAAGGCTGATGATAAGTAGACCAATCCCTCTCTCTATCAATACCAAACTGCTCCGCAACATTAATATACCCATCATCACCTTCCGTGCCAGCCTTCACGATCGAGCCGATGTCCGTCTTATCCGCTTGCCATGGTGTGCGGCAGTATACACAACGCACCTGTTGGCCTCGCTGGCTTGCGGCCCATTGGTCGAAACACTCTTTATGCATGTTGTTGCCGCAGGCTGCTTTGCACCATACTACTTCATTCTGGTCTGGATCGAAATCCATGTAGCAGATTGGGCATTCTCCCTCGATTGGCTTCCTCTTGCCGTCGTACTCTTCATCGGAGTTTTTGGAGGCATGGGGGATGGGAGGGGCGGCTGCGAAGATCTCTTCGACTTCGGATGTGAGGAAGGCACGTTGGTATTGTAGTTCTGGTGGTGCTTTGAGGACGGTGTGGAGGGCGTAGACCTTGTGCTTGCATTCGTTTCCTTTTTGGTGGTCTGGGCAGGTGCAGCTGGGAAGACGTCCAATGGTGACGGTGTATATGTTGCCTGTGGTGCCGACGATGTCGATGTCCTCGTGGAGATCTTGGCCTCGGTTGTGTCTTGTGCGACTGATTACGACCATGCGCTGTGTTTGTGCACGCTCAAGCTTTGTGAGGAATGTTTGTGGTGCTTTGGCTCGGAATGGCTTGAGACGCTTCTCTTCCTGCTCTTCCCGCTCTTTCTTTAGCTTTTTGGTCTTCTGAGCTTGAGGTGATGCTGGTTCGTCGTCGCTGTCTTGCGTGATGTTCGCGGCCTTGCGCTTTCGGGTTGAAGCTGAGGGTGTTGCTGTTTTACAGGTTTTCTGCTTTGAGGGCGACTTGGTGGTTGTTTTGGAGGAGTATGGGCTTGAACGTTTTCCTGCCCTGTCGTCTTCCTTCTCTCCGGCTATTGCCTTACGGCTATTTCGAGTTGTGGGTCGCGCCATGTCTGTAACTAGAGTGGGTCAGTACATCAATTTGATATGTAAGAGTGTATACGGGCGTCTGATATGACGACGCGCGAGGATTATATGGAGAGCAGTTGGTCCCGAGGAAGCCGCCGATCGCCCCGCCTTACGTAGCGTCAGGAGCGCGCCGGCAGCACGGTTATGCCCAGAAGCACCCCTGTCAGCGGTCTTTCGTTCCTGAGCTTGATTCTAACAAGACCTTTAGCGAGGCGCTTAGCTGGATCTTGGGTATCCGTGAACCTGGAAATCAAGAAATGTTTGTCCGGGTTGCGTCATGAACTTCATGTCGCGTGGTGCCGGTCATTGACTTTAGTTCATTTTCTCCCTTCTAGATGTGTGAGTTGTGAGGTGTTGCTGTGTGCTTGCTCGTTGTTTGTGCGTTCTCTGCAGTCTACGTGCAAAGATGGTCGGAAAGCGGACTTTCGGAACGAGGGATGATCACGAACATGATGATAATTGGAACAAGGATCTCGAAGCTGGTCCTCAAAGAAGATCCAGATTCAAGGATGCCGTCGATCAAGCTATGGCGCAGCGCATGTCGCATCAGTTGAAGCAACAATTAACTGAAGGCATCGATACGACCCAGTACAAGAAATACCGAAAATCTGACGAAGAGATCAAGCAGATCAAGTCGAAAAAGATCAAAGATTACTATAAAAGGATGAATGAAAGACTCGACGATTGGATCGAAGTCGATACTATTGTCAAGGCTATGTCCCACGAGATTATCGACAGCATGAACCCGGACACAGATCACGACGGCATCATGGACCATGAAGGTGCCCTTCAAACCGTGCATGGGAATATTGAAGACCTTCTACCCGGAGACGTGCGCGATCAACGACTGCATGACAAAAAGATAGCAAGCAGGGCAATCAACGTCAATGTGATAGCAAACATTATCCTGCTGGTTGCTAAGGGTGTGGCGGCATTGAAATCCGACTCCCTGTCTTTGATCGCATCACTTCTCGACTCTGCTCTGGATCTTCTATGTACAGTCATAGTATGGACCACAAACAAAATGGTATCGTGGAGACTAGGCGCTCTCAAGAAAAGGTTTCCAGTTGGTCGCCGACGCCTCGAGCCTATCGGTATCCTAGTGTTCTCGGTCATCATGGTTATCTCATTCGCGCAGATCCTTCAGGAATCCGTCCAAAAACTTCTGCCAAATGGTGATCATTCGATTGCATCGCTGCCGCCCCTTGCTATTGCTGCCATGGGTGGTACTGTCGCACTGAAGGGAGTTATTGGCCTCTTCTGTATGAAGATCAAAACCACCCAGGTACAAGCGTTGGTGCAGGATTGCAAAACGGACGTTTACTTCAACACACTCTCGTTGCTGTTTCCATTGATTGGTAAGGCAGCAGGGGTCTGGTGGTTGGATCCTGTTGGTGCTGCTCTCTTATCGCTTTACATCATCTACGATTGGGCAAGCACTGCATTCGAAAACGTGACACGACTTTGTGGTTCGGCAGCTGAACTCGAGCTTCACAAAAAGTTGACGTACCTTGCTTACCGCTTCTCACCATTAGTCGCGGGATTTAAGTCAATTACTGCTTATCACGCCGGGGATGGTATCTGGGTTGAGTACGATATTCTATTTGATGAGAAGGCACCATTAAGACAAACGCATGATATCGCGGAAACACTTCAGTATTGTGCAGAAGCACTACCGGATGTCGATAGATGTTTTGTTACATGTGATTGTAAGTTGATCATAGAAATAAGCAGGCATAACACTAATTCAATACTGCAGATTCGGCGCAAAATCCAGGGGGCCATGCTGCGGATCAAGCTTGAGGGGTAATGTTCTTCAGTCAGGTCGTTTTAATAAGTAGTGCGTTGTGTTGCTCTTCTCCATACATTACAGTCAGATACGGTCCTAGAGGGTAACGCTCATGATGAGCGATGTTTTCGTGTTGACCTTGCGAGTATGTGTAACACCATGTATATCAACGTAAAAAGCCATTGAGCGTTATGACATTGCATGTCCCGGTTGACACTCATCTATCTCTAGTACTCCAGCTCGCTACATACATATATTGCTGCAATGCTCAAACCGTACTATGCAGGAGTAGTCAGTGTCGTGGTCTACGGCATTCGATGTGTATATGCAATGAAGGAAAGCCAAATTTATTCTTCAGCTGTCGTGAAACAAATAATTCTAATTGGCACATCTTCCACCAGGCAGATCCACTTCGACGTCGTTCACTTCCACCGTTGTTAATAAAAACATTCAATACGTATCCATCTTATACACCCACCGTACACAACCCAGTCTCCTGATGTGCAAACTATACACAACGCAACAATGACAGGTCCCTCTCGCAAACGCCAACGCCGCGACGAATATCGCAAAGCCCAAGAAGCCCAACACGGCCAACTAATTCAATTACCTAAAAAGAAATTCTACCGCCAGCGCGCTCATGCGAATCCGTTTTCGGACCATGCTTTGCTATAGTATGTGCCTACTACCTCCATTTCGTGTCCAGAATATGTCTGGCTACGTGCCTACGTATGTGGTGTGTTCTCAATGTTAATGTTGGTGATTGCTGTTGTATAGTCCTGCGAGTCCCGAAACGATGGATTGGTCTAGCCATTTCCCGGCCTTCATAAGCAGGGACAACGACAACGACAGCAACGACGCACCAGCGAAACCGTTAATGACCAAGGAAGTCGAAATAGCAGATATAGGATGCGGATTCGGCGGCCTTATAGTCGCACTTAGCCCTCTTTACCCGGAGACACTCATGCTCGGTACGTCTTATCTGTCTATCCACCAGCTTCTTATCACCCTCCTCCTCCTTCTCCCCAAATTACCACAATACCCTTCCCACTCATCCACACACTCTGGTCAGAACAGAACCAGTTGCCATCGTTGATGGCATGTACTTACGTACCCCCTCAGGCATGGAGCTCCGCAACCAAGTAACAGACTACGTAATCAACCGCATCGCCGCCCTCCGATCCCAAAACCTTCTCCCTCACACGACTGGCATCACAGCCACAGCCACACCAACCCAAAACCAAATCCTGAACCAAAACCACCAAATATTAACAACAATAACAACATATCCGCCATACCAAAACATATCCGCCCTCCGCACCAACACAATGAAATTCCTGCCCAACTATTTCTCGCAACACCAACTCTCCAAGATCTTCCTTTGTTTCCCCGATCCGCATTTCAAGCAACGCAAACACAAAGCGCGCATTGTGTCGGCGCAATTAAACGCCGAGTACGCTTATGTAGTACGGCCGGGTGGGAAAGTATATACGATTACTGATGTTGAGGAATTGCACCATTGGATGGTGAAGCATTTTGAGGGCGAGGAGGCGGGAGATGGGGCGGAGCTTTGGGAACGGGTTGGGCAGGAGGGGCTTGATGAGGATCCTTGTGTTAGGGTTATGAGTGAGGAGACGGAGGAGGGGAAGAAGGTTGGGAGGAATGGGGGGAGAAAGTATGTTGCTGTGTTTAGGAGGAGGGAGAATCCTCCTTGGCCGAGCTAGGTTACTATGTGAGTACTATGCGAGACCTTCTTTCTTTTTCGTTGTCAATGTTTCGTCAGTGGCAGCCTCTAACTGCGGAACTTCCCCGTTCATCATCGCATCTATGTCCAATTGGGGTCCTTTGTAATTCTTCCGACCATCAACAAACCACTGGATGACCGAAACAATGAGCACAATCGCAAAGGCAACGATGCAATAATTCATGTTGTTGCCTGTAACCGGCAACTCTGGAGGGAAAACGAAAAGCACTGTCGTCAAGATCGCCCACAAGACGCCGATCTGCACACATTAGTTTTCATTCTTTACAGAGGCGAAATGTTCTTACGATATTGCAAGTCCAACCAAGCCACTCCGGCAGCTTGAACGCTCGGTCGTCTGGAAGCATTCTTCGACCTCTGCAGATGTTGATGGCTGGCGGGATGGCGTATGAAATGCCAAGAGCCACCACGGATGCCGAAACAATAGCATTGAACGCACTGGTCGAACCAAGGAAAATACAACCAAAGATGATGACCAAGCCTGTGGTCAATAATAGAGCATTGACGGGTGTATCCAGACCGGGCGCAACTTTGGCAAAGACTCTCGAAAAGGGCAAACCGTTGTCGCGTGCAAATGCCCAGGTCATGCGGCTGCTCGTTGACATGATTCCAATCCCGGCGAACAACAGACAGACGAGTGGGAACATCATCAAGCATGTCGAGCCTGCTTTGCTGCCTGTTGCTTGGAACAGGATTTCTAGAAGAGGGCCATTGACCGATGTGTTTACCGCATCGACGTCTGTCAGGACGAAGAGCAAGACGCTCAAGAACACCCATCCCGTAAACATACCGATCAGGATGCAATATATCACAACTTTCGGGCCTTTAAGGTGTGGCTCTGGAATTTCTTCGATCATATGCGCGACGGCATCAAAACCAGTCAAAGCCAATGCGCCTTGCAGCAAACCGAGCAACCACGCAAAACCGTCCGGCCATCCTACTTGGTTGAGAAAATTACCATAGACAAACTGTCCGCTCTGATAGTTGGGAGCTGCACACGCCAGGACTGTTATGCTGATAACAACAAATCCAGTAAGTGACCAGATGAAAGCTGTTTGTGTAATAAGAGGAAGAAGTCTGGTAAGGAACGTGTTTATCAGAAAAGCCGCCAGCGTGTAACCAATGTAGATGAGGAATTGCTGCCACCTTTGGGGCTCGTAGTTCGGGTTGTAGAGTGAGATCACTCCTATGATCAGTTGACTGCCGAGCAATCCTGCTGTGGCGGTCAAAGCGATCCAGCCTGAAACATTAATCCAACCCGTCACCCATGAAATCCCCTACAGCACACAGTATTAGCGTTCACCACACCATCAACGATATGTCACAAAGTAGATCAGAAAAACCACACTTACCCGCGTCCATTTCTTAGGACTGATGATCGCTGCCCAATGATACTGGCCGCCCGCTGTAGGAAATGCACTCAAAAACTCGGCCATGCTTACGGCCAGACACAAGTTGAACACGCCGGCTGCGATCAGTCCCCAAATCACGGCGGTTGGTCCACCACTCGGAAGCGCCAAATTTAACGAGGCTGCCAAGGCAGTCCAGGTGTTCAATATAGCGAAGGCGAGCCCAAGCATGGAAATCATGCTGAAATTGCGCTGGAGCTCCTGCTTATGGCCCATTGAGGCTAGGGCGGTGGCATCGTCGGTGACGGTTGTGTGACGCCTGCCGGGGACGGAGGATCGACGTCGTGCGTCACTTGCTGAGACGGACATCTTAGTGACTCAGGGGAGTAGAGGTTGGGTTGAAGAGGGAGGATAGAGATAAGAGCTTTGGCAGAAGCGACTGCCTCGTTATCCGTGGACAAAACGGTCAAATAGACTGAGTGCGGTGAGATGCAAGCTCACATATCTGCCGCCAATGTGACATGGACGGGGATAAAGTTGAGAAAGCTGATGTCGTATGGCAGGTTGGTGCATACTATATGTATCATGCTGCAACGGTCCACGTCATGTGGTCGGCAGATTGATGGCCTGATAGTCGCGTGCACATACCTGCGGAGCAAAGCGCGGAACTGAAGCTCGAAGCTCGAAGCTCGAAGCTTGGAGAATGCTTGTTCCCGAAGATCGTTTTGATAAGCCGGCATGTGGCCCACGAGGCGCCTGGGCAATCCTGGTCATGTAGATCATGGACCCATTTCTCTACATCTTTGAAGGCAGCTGAAATCGTTACTCGTATATTAGCACCTTCAGTCGACTCCAAATTGCGAGACACACGGATCTGAGGAGTTGCCTGTAATGTTTATTGTGACCGTGTTCCATCTTAAGTCGTGTCAACTAGAAAATGATCAGATGGGTAGGGTAGATGTGGTTAAGTCCGGGCTTATCGTGGAAGCTTGTAAAAATTGTGGATCGTGTCATTGCTGAGCTTCAATAAAGACAGTTGTGTCAACCTGTATCGAACACAGCGCTTCAAAGATGATGGTTCTCACACCGGTATCTGATCAGCCTCCGGCCATACTTTCTTTCTCACCTGTCACTTGAAGGCAATAAGTATGTTTTCCTTACATCTGGAAGGTTTTGCTAGTCTCGAGATTGCAGATCTTCTTGAACACAAAAGCTGAAATTGCAGCAGAAGACATGCAACGAGCCTGTCGAACTTCCTTGTGGTGGTCGTGTCGCATGTACAGAGTAGGAAACCACAATGACTTCTACCACTTTCAGAGAGGTTCGTACTGCCAATGAAAATGATACAATTTGGAAAAAGGTGTCCGAAGATGACTTCCGGAGGCATCTAGTTGAGCTGGAGCAACGAACCAATGCGATCCCTATTGATGTACAGGTCTTCGAGTTAAAAAACCATGGCACCCATGGCCTTTCAAATCAGCATGTTTTACCATTGTCAGTCGAGCAGCGGACTGCAGATGACTTTGCCTTCCTAGCTGCAGTACAGGAAGGTGCTCAGAGTGTCGCTGCTGTTTGCCTCGAGCAGTACCTTGGCAAGAATCAATTGCTGAAGGTGCGATTCGCAGCTGTTGACACCTTTGATGAAAAGCTCAAATTCATGCTGGAGAACATTTGCAAACTTCTGATGCGTGTTAACACTCCTGCTCAGACAAGCCTGGACGACTATACTGAAGAATTGTTTCGCTTGGTTATGAGACATCATGACTCAAGGCTCCTGGCACGTCTACGATCAGTGAAGTGGTCAAAACCTCGATACCTCGCAGCAAGCCACAAGAAGCCACTTTGGCGGGACTTTGCCAATGTAGTCCATCGGGTGCAGCATGTCTATCCAACAAAGAAGGAGAGTGTGACCAGACGCCAAGTGGAGCAGAAACTGTTGCGTCTTGCGTCCATTTACGAGGACTTCGAATCTTGCGAAGGTGTGGAAGAAGAGCAGATATTGATACGTCTTGTCCGATGTACATACGAACTTTGCCAGTGTCCATGTATCCAGGCCTTCGCCTCAAGGCTCGAATTATTGCGACCAACTGCGCAGATTGCAGCAGCTCTCAAGTGTCTTCACCAGCTCGAGAAAATTGGCTCATATTACAGCATATCCGTGGATCTAGTCTTGACCACGAAACAATATCCTGTTACATTTAGCAACATTCAACTCGAGTACGTTGTTCCATATGCCAGCATTTCAACCTCAATAGCATACGAGTCATGGGCGAACACTTGTCATGTTCACGCCGAAATCCAGCTGGTAGTCGATTACGACTTGCGCCATCAAAACTTAAAGGAGAACGATGGGGAGGCCGTTATGGTATGGCCTCATGTCATCGGTACAAGCAAATATCTATGCTACCTCTGTTACCTGTTCATCAAGCATCACAGACAATACTTTGTAGCGAATACACATGGGAGGCTTTATGATCAATGGACAGTGCCCGATCTCAAGGATTATGGACGAGCAGTTCAACAAAGGTATGCTGACGTGCTGAAGAAGATGGACGAAGAAGTACGAGCAACGAGTGACGCCGTTGGTGAACGTGGGCAGTGGAGGGCAGAGCCGATGACTAGTAGACGAAATTTGCTCTTACAATAATATGAAACCATGCACATTTATTTGCAATAGACCTCAGGAGCAAACGCGTAAAGTGACCAGAATTCGTATCATTCCACACCCTCTGATCGAGACAAGATACAACA
The DNA here is from genome assembly GCA_022813445.1 of Neophaeococcomyces aloes. NCBI lineage: Eukaryota > Fungi > Ascomycota > Eurotiomycetes > Chaetothyriales > Neophaeococcomyces > Neophaeococcomyces aloes. The sequence continues at coordinate 69,633 of JAKLMK010000049.1, read as the reverse complement.
ATGCCTGTGGGCGTCGTGTTGACCCAAAGTCAAGTTAATGACTACATATGCAGTGTAGAAGTGCAGTGAAGGGAGCCCTTGGGTGATACTATCACTACCTGGTTTAGTAAATGATTTCAATGTCAATGAGCCGGCTCGATTGCCTCAGGCATAAAGGCATTAATCCGCGAGTTGTTAATTAAGGCATCAAACTGCAGGCGTCCGCCATGATTGCAATATCGTTTTTGTGAACTCCGCAAATGAATTTCTGAGATAGGATTCCACCAACAGTTCCCTTACACAGACCTGCTTTCTACCTCTACTCTCTATTCGCTGTTGTAATATGGTGCGTTGTCCCATCCTATCTAACAAGAACCCTGCTTACCCATGCATAGTCGAACAATCCCACACAGATCTTCGCGGACGATGTCCAAGAGGAGAAGGGTGAAAATGCCCGTCTCAGCGCATTCGTAGGTGCCATAGCAGTCGGAGACCTCGTCAAATCAACGCTGGGACCGAAAGGAATGGACAAGATATTACAATCAGCCTCTACCGGTGAAATCATGGTCACAAACGACGGCGCAACAATTCTGAAATCTATTGCACTCGACAATGCAGCAGCAAAAGTACTAGTTAATATTTCGAAAGTCCAAGACGATGAGGTTGGAGACGGAACAACATCTGTTACAGTGTTAGCAGCAGAACTATTGCGAGAGGCTGAAAAACTTGTAAACCAGAAGATACATCCACAGACCATCATCGAAGGCTACCGGTTAGCAGCGCAGGCCGCCTTACAAGCCCTTGAGAAACACGCAGTCGACAACTCGAAGAACAAAACCGCATTTCGAAACGACTTGGAAGCAATCGCACGAACAACCCTATCTTCGAAAGTTCTCGCTCAAGACCGAAAGCAATTCGCCGATCTGGCTGTGACTGCCGTGCTACGGTTGGGAGGCACCACAGATCTGAACCACATCCAAATCATAAAGAAGCCAGGCGGAAAGTTATCAGACTCATACCTAGACGAGGGCTTCATCCTCGACAAGCGCATCGGCGTAAACCAGCCCAAGAAACTAAAAAACGCAAAAATCCTAGTCGCCAACACAGCCATGGACACCGACAAAGTCAAGATCTTCGGCGCCCGCATGAAAGTCGACTCAACAGGCAAACTCGCCGATCTCGAAAAATCCGAAAAAGAAAAAATGCGCCAAAAAGTCGAAAAGATAAAAGCCCACGGCATAAACTGCTTCATAAACCGCCAGCTAATATACAACTGGCCCGAACAACTCTTCACAGAAGCGGGCATCCTCTCAATCGAACACGCGGATTTCGACGGCATCGAGCGTCTAGCCTTAGTAACAGGCGGCGAAATAGCATCGACATTCGAACACCCCGACCAAGTCAAACTAGGCCACTGCGAAACAATCGAAGAAGTCATCATCGGCGAAGACACCCTCATCAGATTCTCTGGTATGTCCGAGGGAGGCGGCAAAGCGTGCACCATCGTCCTGAGGGGTGCAACAGAACAGCTCCTCGACGAAGCGGAACGTTCCCTGCACGACGCCCTCGCCGTGCTCTCCCAAGTCGTGAAAGAACCACGCACAACTCTCGGCGGCGGCTGCGCAGAAATGATCATGGCCAAAGCCGTCGACTCCATCGCACAAAAGATCCCAGGCAAGAAAAGAATCGCGGTCGACGCGTTTTCAACAGCGCTGCGCCAGTTGCCAACGATCTTAGCCGACAATGCTGGCCTTGATAGTTCGGCGCTCGTATCGGAGTTGAGATCCGAAGTGTACAGGGGCATGTCGACGTCTGGGCTGGATCTGCTGACGCCGGGCGGGGGTATCGCTGATATGCGTGAGTTGGGCGTGGTCGAGTCGTATAAGTTGAAGAGGGCTGTTGTTAGTAGTGCGTCTGAAGCGGCTGAATTGCTGCTGCGAGTGGATAACATTATACGTGCGGCGCCGAGAAGGCGGGAGAGGATGTGAGGTTGCTACTTACCGACTTAATTCGGGACGATATTGTTTTGTCGAGAAAAGAGCGAGGTACACGGAACTATGAATGAAAGCATGACCTACGCAGGATATGAAATGAAATGGTGAACTTCCGCATTGCTGTTTTGTACAGTGTGCTCACCAAAAGCAAGACAAGACAGAGGAAGCTGGGGAAGAAGAAAAAAGTACTCGAAATGATATGCTACGATACCCCTTGATACAGTATACCACAATAGAAGAAGCATGACCTTTGTGATAACACTAACCTTAGAATCATGTTGAACTACCTACCTACGTATCTACTTCTGCGCTGTCGTCGCCACCAACCCAAGTATCTCCTTCACACTCTGCTCTCCATCCTTACCAATACCAGCTCCTAGGCTATAAACAAGCTCCATAACCCTCCTACTCGTCTCGTCCCCATAAATAGGCCTCATCAAGCTCAAGAACTTTTCTTCCCGTAACTCATCAACAAACGGATGACTAACCTCACCCAATGGCTCCTGCATCTCACGTCTCAACACCTCGCGTTCACCACCATCGTCACTCTCCAGCACGATCTCCATGCGCGCCCCCATACCAGTCATGTTCTCATCAGGCCGACACTCGACACGTGATGACATCGCGCGAACCAAGGGGTTCTGCAGCCTGTCGTAAGCAGCCATATCGTGTGTGCCGCCATAACACAGCGCATTTGCGACCTGGAAGTAGCAGCTGAATTGAGCGTCGACCATGTTCTCCGGATGGACTTTGTTGGACGTCCTCTGGCCTATGAGGATGATGTTGTTCGTCGGCATGTAACAGGTTATTTTGGCGACTTTTTTGGCGCCGTGGTGGCCGGCGCGAACCTCTTTGCCTATGGTGTCGGAGAGTTCGATGAAGCTGTGGGTCATGCGACAGCCGGCGTAGGGCTTTAGGGCGTTATCGAGCCATTCCCACTTTGTGCCTAGGTCGGAGGTTAAGCGTGGCCAGTCGATGGCGGAGTGCGGACGGTCCGTATAGGCGTGGAGGGTGCCTAGGTCGCCTTCGATGATCTTGGTTGCACCAACGACATTAGATTCGGCGAGTGCAACGCAGAGGAAAGCGTCGTGGCATGCAAAGCCAGGGTGGAGACGTTTGTTCCAGGAGCCGTTGTCGAGGTACTGCATGCTGCCTGCTGCCTTGGACCCGGCGAGCCCAAAAGCGTTGGTGATGGTCTCGGCCGAGAGCTTTTTGAGTGAGGCGATTGCCGCGATGGCCCCGTAGATGCCGGCAACGCCAGTGTTGTGGAAACCTCGGCTGTAGGAGGCTGGACTTAGGGCTATGCCGATGCGAATGGTAGTTTCGTAAGCAAGAGATATTGCGAGAAGGAGGTCATCGACGCCAGGTGAGGAACCGTGCTGGGGTGGAGAGTGGATCATGGCTTCGTACATGGCAAAGGCTGTGGGAATGGCGGTCACGCCGGCGTGTAGGGAGGATGTGACGTGGGTATCGTCGAAATCAAGGCTGTGAGCAAACGTGGCATTCAGGAGGGCTGCGTAGTGTGGAGAGTAGGTTTGACCACGGGTTATGACTGTGCAACCGGTGGGGTTGGTGCCATTGTTGGTGGTCGAGGCTGTGTGGGTGGCTGGTAAACCAATGAAGGCCAGGAGGCCATTGAGTATCGGCTCTGAGGACGGCGCTATGTCTGAGCCTGCTGCTGTTACAGCTATGTAGTCGAGGATAGACTCGTGGAGTTTTGCACGAACGGCGTCTGTGAGAAGGGACGAAGTCGCGGAGGAGATGAATGAGGCTAGGATCGACGTGACAGCAGGTATGTCTTGATTTGATGCGCCATTGGTCGTTGACGGTTTGGATGTGGCACTGGCGAGTGGTGGTTTCGTTGGTGTTGTTCCATTCATGAAGTCGTTTACTTTGGTGTCCTTGAGAATCTTGTCGACCTCGGAAGCGACGTTGTGTTCAGTCAAAGGGGTCGATGCAGCTGCGTTGCCATTGGTCACAGGCACTGTAGAAGCCATCTTTGTGAGGTGGATATGTGTCGTTCTCTTCAAGCTCAGAGTGTAACGCTGGACTCTCTATATCACATGGATAAGCGGGCAGCAGAATGGTCTCTTTGTGAAGCGTTATTCATCAGAGAGAGAACTGGTCACCTCAAGTGTTTGTTTCATGCTATTGCTTCTTAGTGGTGCAAAGGAAATATAGTGGTAACACGTCTTGATATTGGAGAATTTCGGCATTTTACTTGTTGATTCTCCGCACCACATCGCATGAAGTGAAGGTGCTTCCGAGGCTGGTGAGATGCATGCTCAGTCTCGTGCCATTGTACTTTCCCTGCGTGACTAGCATTTGGACGTAGCCTGATCTGTCCCGGCAAGAGGGTCCGTGGAAATGAAGACGTGGTCTTTCCTTCCATTCTTTCCAGAGCTATATACATATAAACCTAGCATGGCGCACATGTCATGTTGGTAAGCCCCGCACTTCGGAGATCTTGCGCGACTTCCCCGTGTAGATTCTTGTGGATCTATCTGCACGCCAACGACTTGTACAAAGCAAGCTGTAGGTGGACTCATCTATAGTATGTCGACCACTCCCGCGCCAGGCCAAAGTCCATACGGCATACAACTGTCCAACCCATCATCTGCCATGAATGTGGGACAGACCGAGCAACCTCGGGGATGTGAGCAAGAGGAGGATCACAGAATATCGAAATGCCAGATAAAGTCAGGTAGGGGTATTGCTACTCGTACAGGCCCTTTTGCAACCGCAGACAACAGCAGGAAAGAGAAGGTTAGTACAATTAGTGACACGAACTGTACTTGGTACAAGCCACATGCATATAAATTGTGGAATAGGCCGAAAGCGCCACCTGTCTTAGTACCAAGTACGATACTCGGACACTGTAGTTTCGGAGTTCCCAGAGTAAAATCGAACATTGTTACTCGTACCAAGTACTGTAGGTTCATCTGCTGCCTGGAAGGGTGTTTGCCTCAAATCGATGGGCCACAGTACCTGATGATATCCATCTCGGCATCAGTTACAGGGCGGGGTCAAAACTGACTGGCTGATCCCACCAAATCGAACAATTCTTTCGCCTCCTACTGTACAAAAGTACCTCTCCAAATGGATTAGATTGGTCGTTCATGTCTTTGTCCTTAACTGGTGTCCGTTCCATGGGAGATATGTCGCCCCTTTGTGATGCAGTTGATAATGAGGTCTGCCAGTATGCCGTTCATCGACGTGCCATTCCAGAATCATTTGCATGTGGCTCTCGAAACAGTGGCAGGCCGTGTTACATCTGTGTACTTTTGCCAGACATGCCAAGCATTCGTTGGCAAACTTCAGGGTCCTAGATAGGAATCGGGAGAGCGCGCTGGGGATCGCCCTCGTTATCTGTTACATAGATGTGTCTTGCCAAACGCAGGCAGTGCATGGTCGAGGACGAGGATTAGATCGAATACCCTTCGTCCTGGCCAGGGTTGACCCGAGCACTAGTCAGGTGCTACAGTAAACCTCAAGAAACACTTGTGCGAGTTTAAAACTCTGCTAAGCACAGTGGGCGCAGCCAATCACTTCGCTATGAAGGACCATTGTGAGACGCGCTCACTCTTAGAGAAACTTTGAAACACTCCATCTGTACCGATGTTATGTCCTCCAAGTGGTGTCCGCAGGAACTTCATGATATCCTGGCGCTGCAACAAGCCTCTGTTCGCTATGTCCCATCTCATGTACCGGCATCGGTTCGGGTTGTGGCAACTCCTGGACATGGACTGGTTCCTCCGACTTCTGCAACGATTGCGGACCGAAATTCCCTTCGCCGTAGCCAGGAGTATTCGACATCGGAGGTTGTGTGGAAGCTGACCCCGCCGCCTTCCTCTTCGACGACCTTCGACCCAACAACCAGCCGCAAACGAGGATAATGGCGAGGATGCACAGCGCACCAATCACAATACCGGCAATAGCACCGGCGCCAATGCCACTTGAGCTTGACTTGGTGCTTGTATTCGAAGCATTTCCGACATCAGTACCGGTGGCTGCGGCGCTGGATGAGGTTGACGCAGATGAGGATGACGACGTCGACAGCGTCGTTGTGCTTGAAACTGTACTTGGTTTCGTGCTCGAAGATGTACTGCATACTACCGCTTTGGTTGCAATCTGCGAGACTGTGTGGTAGCTGTTGGTGTTGATAGTTGCTCCCACGGACTGACACCCAGCGCCGCTGTTGTCGAGTAAGGCATACCCATAATACCCTGAAGCGCAACACCAACCTAGTGTACCATTGGCGTTGTATGCCCAGACAGATGATGTGGAATCAGGACACTAAATACCGTGTCAGATAGCCACCAGGATCAAGACCCGTAACGATGACTTACCTGAGGGTGGTCCTCTGAGGCTTGTGAACAGTCCTTACCTGCGAGATTGAGTTAATCAGCCTGATTGTCATTGGGATGGTAACAGTCGGTGGAGTAAGCTTTGGGGAACATCACATACCACTCTGGCAGCAATATTTACCATCAACACAAGTGAACGTGCTTGGACAGCATCGCTGTTGTAAACCTGTACCGCAGTTCAAAGGAGCAGACGCAGGGCAGTTCGCGTAGTGGATCGTAAACCCGCCTGTGAAACCACAAGTCTGAGCAAGAGCTCCAGAAATCAAACCGAGCACCACTATCTCGAGCACCAACATGGTGATGTAACGACAAGAGATACAGACGGGCGAGAAGAGTGCGACAACAAAGCGAGGAGCCAAAAGGAAGTTCCTGAGAGGAGTTGAAGGCGGGACCACTGGTAATGAGTTCGTGACACCTACTAATGCTTGTGCAGGGCTCGACAAACCCCCATCAAAAATCGCCAAGTCGTAGGATCTTGAGCGATACTACAGATTGAAATTGGTCCTCTCACAGGGTGCTAGCATGGGTACAGTGTTCTTAGACAGATTGGTGTGGTTGGCTGCGGGCTTGAAGGCGTTGGCGACAAACCCAGGATCCCTGGCAGTGCTGGGCATCGTGGGGATTGCTCCACGGATCTTAGGTTCATTTGACGGCGGCTGGGACCGTAGTGCGTCCTTCGCAAGCTCGACTGTACAGGAGTACAGTCCATTGTACGAAAGAGACTTTCTTGTGCAGAAAGTCCTCTCAGTTATACTGGTCAGCTCAAGAGCACACACACAGGATAAGGGTACATGGTAGAACAAAAACCTCCGAGAACAACATGCAGAATTCACTGTAAACAATACATAGCAACAAGATTGGCAACTGCACGGACACCCAGGATAAACACGACTGGTTTGTTTGAAAGTTCGAACCAGTGGCTGTGCCAAGTCTTTAGTACTCGTCTCCGTAGCTTGGCGTGAGAAGTGAAGGGTGACTGGTCAGTCATCGTTCCCGCGCTTTCCGACGGCATCAACGTCAACTTACATGTATTGTGGGTAGTCGTTTTGCGGTAACTACTAGTGTCCTGCAATAGCAACTCATAGGAAGGTATTTGTGCTGCTGCGATCTAATAGATATACGGTCGAGTCTGATCATCCACGCTTCATGTGGTTGTTACAGTAGGGATGAACGAGCGAACGATACGGATAGCTCAGGTGTATATACTCTCGTGTCGTCAGCTATAGAGATAGTGCACAAGTGAGTATGCCATTACGAGTACACGACATTTCGCTCTGCTGTGGTGCTACCACCAAAGGAGTGAAGGTCGGAAGGCGGGATACTTGTATGAAATGCGGGATGCGTCAATTCACAATACCAAGTAGGATGAAGATTGATACTCGGAAGTGCAGTGGTGTGTGTGATATGAAGTCGGAATTAAGGACCCTCGATGGGGAGTGTACATGGCGGATACAGTTAGGACGATCTGCATCGTGCAAGGTACTTATGTGAAGACTTGAGATGTACTCAATTCTAGGTACGCAGGCTGCAGGCGGTCAGTGTCAATGAAGTGGAATGTAAGAGTTTGGAAGGAATATACAGTCAGTAGAAGAGGAAGAAGAAGGAGGACGGAATAGGCACGATCGTCATTTTGTTTGAATAAGATCGTCTATCCTTCCATGTTCAAATCTGAAGTGATTCCATAATCTGTTTATGTTGCTAGCAGCTACTGTAGAAGGATTTAGTGCAAATATCAGGTGAAGTAGTAGCGGTTTGAAGCGCCGACAGTAGGTACCTGGTTCGTGATATCGTTCTTGGCAAGGGTAACTTGAGGGGCGATACACGTTTCACTTGAGGCGCAGATTCGGAAAATCGTTTGCATATTGCTAGTGTTGACTTAATTTTGTATTTGTTGTTTCATGATGTGATAATTCAGTGTTCATGTACGTGTACCATGTCACTATCAGGGCGTGGCCGTGGGTAAAATAACTGTTCCGGCAGGCTTCAGAAGTATGACCGGTAACACAGATAAGGAAGCTCCATCGAATACTGCAATTCTTTTGACTGGGCATAGAGTGAAATGTAGAGCACCCTGTAATTCGACCTAGCGTGCCTCAGCAAGACACTTCTGCCTCTCAACACCAATGTGTAGGTTCGACTTCTGCGGTTTCAATCGGTGGTGGTGTCAACGTAGAGTAGAGCTCACGCTCTTTCGGTAAGAACAATTGAGTGAATCGACTCATGCTGCTTGGTACCTCGAGAAGAGCCTGCACTCGTGGATCGATGTGTCCATGACTTGCCTCCCAATTAGGATCACCAGCTTTCATGGATTTGCTTTTCTCTACTTTGAGCTTCGCATCCTCTTCTTCCATGATTTGCAGCAATTTGCCGTTCGACGGTAGATGTAAGAGTCCATGGATGGAAGATTCCGAGGTGACGTCGTGTCTGTGTTTCCAATGATCTACGAGCTTGTCCAGAGGGATTGGATAGCGGGTATGTCGGACGTGGTAACTGCTTTTCGGGTCGCTCATGCAAATACCACACATGAACTTGAATTTCAACGCGGGTACGATTCTGCAAATCGGAATTTCCTGCTCTTGGAGATTTGCCACCGTCATGGGCATTGCAGTACTTCCATTAAAAGCACCTGGAACTCGCATCAAACGTTGTGAGGCATACTCGAGTGCTATCTTGATCATGGGCGGCGCTTCAAGTCGTGTTTCTGCTAGAATCCTAATCGCTTCAGAAAAGTTGGCGATTGTGTCTTTTGCGTCGATACCAGGATCATCACAGACAATGAAGTTTTCGAATGCTGAATCAGTTTCATCAGGATGTAACATGTGGTCTGCTGCTTCGTCCGGGTTCCAATACATGCCAGGCAAGGCTTTCCGATGACCAGGCAGTGCAGGGAAGGACTTTGGCCAGGGAATATGATACCATGCCACGTCATAGCGATAGTCATATCTCGACTTACCTGTCTGATGGGGAGCTGCAAGCTTCCAGTAATGTAGGTTGATACCAACATGCTTGCAGTGGGTATTCCGAATGTGTCGGAGCAACTCCTCAAACTCGTACGACTTGTTGCAGTCGGGCCTCCAGCACGCGATACACCGCAACGAACCAAGGACTGCCTTGGCACGAATCGTCCCGCCCGATATCTCATCCATAAGCACATCGTGAATAACCATCCGTGCGTCATCAAGAGTCAACTGGTATATACCTTCAGTCCCGTCACCATTGAGCCCCACCGGCTTCTTATCAAGGGCCTCGTATGCACGTCGAACATTGTCTAGCAACAGAAGCAGAATATCCTCATCATGCACAGTGCCCGTCAAATACTGCAGCTCTCGTTTCGCACAATCAATGACAACCTTCTGTTCCTTCTTGTACTTTTTCGGTCGATCGAATCGTCCGTCACGATGCTTCGCCAGCCTCTCCCAAACGTCTTCCTCATCATTCAAGATGCTCCACCGGCCTCCTGATAAGCGCTTTTCCCACTTGAGGAGTGATTCAGCTGCAGTACGCACTTCTGGAGAGCAGATCTTCGATTGGAGCAGATCCCAGCTTCGCAAACTCGCTTTGTTTGTGGTGTCGATTGCACTGTGATACGCAGCCATTGTGTCAAGAACTTCAAACCGCATTGGCGGATCCAGCTCGGAAGCCTTTTGCCTGAAGAATGCGATTTTCACCATTCGTATTTGTGCTTGCTGTGCAGGACCTTCGCTAGGCATGTCTAAAACACGTGCCACCATCATTCTGTCACGCGTGCAGTCCCATTTATGCTTCGCCCAGTCCACAAAGTTGAAGTCAGCTGAATCTCTCTTTTCGTCGAACTCCTGCTTCAGTTTGTCGTATTCGGTAGACAAGACACAGAAATTGCCTTCCCCGAATTTCCACGTCTGCTCATCCTCATTAAGTTGTCGTGGCCCTGAATATCGACCCGACCACATTGTACCACTTGGCAATAGGCCTGCTAAAGACGTCGGTATGTCGAGCTTCTCATTGTTTTGCTGCTGCTGGTATAGTTCGGCATATGCAATAGCAGCTTCACTGGTGTGTTCCGCGGCCTGAATCCTTAGCGAGCAGCAATCTCCGCACATACGCAGCATAAATGGCCAATAAACCTTTCTGGTTTTATCACGAGTGCAGGAACGGACTTGACAGCCGCGCTCGGAAAGCAAGTTCGAATACTGCATCTCGGTAATACCTTGAGGACATCCAGGAGTGTCAGGATATGAAGCTTGTCGAGCCATTCGCCATATGGAGTCTTTCTTCAAGATCTCATTGAAGGACTTGCAAACCAGTCTTGCCACCTTCAGAAACTTGACGTCGCATCTCTTAAAAATCAACGCCCAAGCATCTGTCGTAACCTCGGTCTCCACTGGAGTGCGAACAGAGAAGATCGGCGTGCTGGTATCTCTCGGATATCTGGATATCCTTCGACGCTTCTTTGGTGGTTCGGCAGCCTTCTCTCTCTTTGGGGTGAAGCCGACAGTAGTCTTTGGACTGGCGAATCGAATTTTATTGTCATACTGGCTCGAGTTGACCACGTGCTGCAGATCTGCCACTGGCGATTGGGGTTCTACAGTGCTTTGACGAAAGATTTGGGAGCGAGCTGCTCGAAAGGTCGGCCGCAATTGAGGAAGTGCGACATGTTGTAGTGGGGATGGTGATTGAGGTTGCACTGCAAATGTATGACGACCTGGCTTCTCTGGTTGGGCCTGTATCTTGAAGACAGTCTCCGGCATGCTGAGAACCTGTCGCCTAAGTGGTTGCGAATCTCAACAGTCGGATCTAAGTACAGAACAGGTGTTGTAAGGACAACTTGACACAACAGCAGGTGGGATTACCCATCTAGTGTGTCGCGTATTTGTGATTTGGCGTGGCAGCGTGATAGGCTGATATCACTGAGGCTCAACGGAAGAAGTGGCACAGCATGTCTGTTGTCCTATACGCGGATATGAACAGTGAAATGCGATCGGTATATCATGAGTAATCCGACCCAGTCGGTCTTGGCTAGCGGCAGAATTACGATACTGTGTTGAGAGGACTGTGTCCGAGTCGAAGGGGATGTGGCATGGAGGAAGGGAGTCGTGGTGAAAGACAGGACACATGAGCCATGCACGCTAACATCCTTGTGTCCACCAGCTTTTCCTATTTGGGCCATGGTCGACTTTGTGGCTAAAAGCCATAGCAATGGATGCCTTTTCTAAGTAGGTATCTTTAACAAACTTGATCTATAGAGAATCACACATTTCAGTCGCTAGGGTCTTCAGCATCATAGTAGATACACTGTAGGGTCCCAAAACTACATGTATTGGTATCCACACTGGCAGCCAACCTTAGGTATGTATAGTAGACATCCACACGTATCCGACATGGTACACTGGAAGCTTCACTAAAGTCAGTATGTATATGGATGTGTTTCTACATGTGTCTATTGCGGGTGACATTCTTGCTCCGTTTGCGTCCTTCTTCTCACTGTGTCTTTTCAATCAAGCGCCACAGACAATTGGGTAAACTGAATAACCCTGGATCAGATACTACTGTTCAGGACAGAATGGTATCTATTGACACTACTGTGAAGTCGAGTTGGCGCACAGGGAATCCAAGACTCCCAACTCCACCAAGAGGTACGTGGTTTAGGACCTTGTGCATACTACCCTCATTTGATACGAAACACCTACATATCGACAATGTCCCAATAACCCATGACACCAACATGAACCCTGTTCAGAACCAACTTTGACTCCCAAGTCCTAGACAACCATGTTCAAGATGAACACCCGATGCTGATATGTTTGCGGATGAACTTTACTGATTGCCAGCCTCTTCTTCGTCATCTCCATCCTCGTCATCCGTGTCATCACCTCGTCTCCTTTTACCCTTCTTCGCGTCCGGATCCTTTCTGATAGAGATCTTTATACCCTGGTTCGCAAAGGCTTTGCTGAGACTTGTGCTTTCGGCGACACCGGGGAATTTCTTGGCGCTGTAGACTTTGAATGGCTTGCTGAAAACATATGCGAGGCATGGCGCGTGATCCGCGACTAGGCCTGCTCGTAGACCTTCGATGCGTTTGGGATTGATTGTGTCGGGAGTGCCGGTTGTGGGCGCGCAGTTGGATGCCGCAGCTTCGTGCCAGACTTGGTCAATGCCGCAATCGGTGAATATCTTACCGACATTGAAGAAGGAGAATTTTAGACGGAACCAGTCTTCGGTGCGGACTGAGAGGTCAGGGAAAATGAACCAGATCCCGGGTTTCTTGTCCTCGTCGTTTAGTCGTTGTGCGGAGGAGCATAGTTGGCCGATGAGTGTTCGATTATAGCCTGGTGGAGAACTGCTGCTTGAAATGTCTGCTGGTGGGGTGAGGAGAGGAGTTGAGCCGTAAGTAGTGACAGGTGGCCCAGTCAATGCGTTGATACCAGGTAGTTGTTGTTGACTGTAAGGGTTTGGAACTGGCATGTTGCCATGACCGGAGCCAAGGTATGGGGGCGGTCCGCTTGCTGGTGGAAAAGCTGACGTTGACGGGGCAGAGTACCCGCCACCGGCATACGGACTCGGTGGATAAGGAGACGGCGCAGTTTGAGCGCCACTTGACTGGTATACTGGTGGGAATGAATCTCTCTGTCCGTGTATCCTCATGTAGTGCGGATGATCGCCATTGACTGAGGTTGGAGGATTACTCATCATGGTCTGATCAACGCGAGCAGTGGGGTAGTGACTACACTGTGCTGTGCTGATTGATTGCTGTGATTGTGTGGCCCTGAGCATGTTCTTCTCTTCTGTACCTGTCTTATCGTAGATGTCGACCATGCAGACGAAATGCGAAAGCTCAAGAGAACTAGACCAGTTAGCACACCGTCATGGGTTGCTGACAAAGTTCTTACCTGTCTTCATAATCGATCTCATTGCTTTTGTCATCCAAAATGACCAATTTGAGGATGGGAGGGGCTGATATCGGTCGACGGTCCTTCAACTCATGTCAGTAAGCGGGCTTGTTGATGGGTTCTAGGGTACCGACCTTGTCGCCGAAACCACACATTCGAGCACGGAGTGGCTCTTGTACAACTTTCAATCCCCATGTCTTCCCCTCCCACGTATGGCATACTGGAGTTGGTCCTGGCGTGTTCTCTCTAATGCTGTTCTCCTCCTGTTCGGCTGATGCAGAGGAAGGGCTTGCCGGAATCATGGATTGTTGCTGAGCAGGAGACGGCGGCATTGGGTAACCACTGTAAGTGGTTGGCAGCATACCATTAGGCTGTGGTGGATAACCTGCAACTACTGGAGCCATGTTAGGAGTTCGGTGGTATTGCTGAGGGTAGGTGTTGAAGTATGGGCTGGGCTGCGGATAGCCAGTGTACTGGTATGGTGGTTGGTTCATTATGGGCGATGTTGTCCCTTTTAAATGAGAGAAGAATGCTCACCCTGCCCTGAGAGGGATTCTTGAGGCCCTGCAGGGGACAGGCGAATTAAGTTGTGAAATTCGAGTGTGCGCAGCAACCGGGAGCTGGGTAAGGCTAGTCTGGCAAAATGCACTCAAGCTAGGACTCGGAATCTGAAGTTGTTGGTTGACCAATGATATATTCCAATGATGAATTAGCTATCCGAAAGCTGCGTCAGTTTGTTGTGTCTGAACAAGTAGATACCCATACCTTAAGGTCTGAATCTGAATGTCCTTGGTATCCAAGAGTTTGTTTTGGTGGGTGACGTAGAACATAAACTCGTGAGGTTGTTGATTGTCCTGATCCTTCAGATCGTTCGAGTAGCTCTTTCGTGTTTAGTCAACGTTGCACAGCTGTGAGCCTTTTGAAAGCGCCTAGCCAAATGTATCACGCGTTACTATCAATGTGCGCCAGAAGGTGATGCTGAAGAATAGAGCGATAGATTCTGCGCTACGCTGTATCGAACTTCTTGAGGTCCAGTTTGGTGGCTGTCAATTAACTGCAATATACAGACATGTACCTATTATCTCAGTCACTGATGGTGTGCGCGTTCAAGGCATTGACCTGAAATCATTCGGAAGTCAACGTTGTAGGCGTGCAAGTCGGTCAGGAAGAACGGTCATATCGTTGTCGTCAGTCCCCAGTAAGAAGAATACAGCGTCGCGAGCATCTTGTAAGTACACTAACGTGCTGGCGGCAGAGCTTGATGTGGCAAACAGTTTACCACTAAAACAAAGATAGCAACGATAGCCTTCCGAGTCGGCAGATCTGCAGGGCCGGCTGCTAAGTACCAGGAATTTTTGTCGATAGCGTCTCGAGTAGCTGTCGTTAGCGCAGAAGATGGAACTTGCGCACCTTGTTCGTTTTCATGCTGTGGACAGGGATTCTGGTGTGTACGGTATCTTCTGCTCAGTAGGTACATGTATGGCAGAGAAGCAAGCACGTAACTACTCTATCCATCATACTACAGCAAGTTTGTGTCTGCCATCTTTTTAGTGAAGAAGGTGGGAGTCCTGGAAGTGAAGGATAGCATAACCTCCAGCCATATGCTGCCTACCTAGGTAGGTAATACTTACCTAGCTAGAGATGTTATCTAATCAGGACACCAGTAACCAGACCTGTAGTGTACTAGTATATCACGTACCTCCGCTGATTTCATGGGTGCTGTAGCTACAATGATGACGAGTTCTAGACAAATTGACCATTTGAGGGCATGCTGAAACTGTACCGGTAGACATACGTAAGGTTGTTGCTATCTCCCATGAACTACTGTAAGTTATGTTCGACAAGAATATTAATAAGCATCACCCTATACATCCTTGGGAGTCCGCCGGCCTCACGATCCTCGGAACATCCAGCTGATGCTTGTCTCGTTCTGGCCGCCAGCCTTTTCTTGGCTCATACAGTGATAAAGCAGGTCGAGACTCATGCACCCTTGACGAATTCGGGTTTCAGGCCCAGAGATACTCTCTCCCGCTGCAGGATACCCCTCTGTGACCTCCATGCGATCAGTGACAAGAATCTTTGCGTGTCGGATCGATTCCTACCCCTGCTAAGAAATTCAAGAGTGAATCATAGAGAGCGCATATAACCTACGACTGCGCTGCGTATCTGCAAGGTTAAACGACCAGCCACCCAAACCATTGTATTCAATCGCAGCAGAACCCGGCAGGGCTTCTTTATCATGGCACATCGTAGCTCCACTGTCCGAACTGAGTATTGATTCAGACGGCTAGAAACCGAACAGTCCTTAAGATGGGAGTGAGCACAAAGCAGTTCTGCTGCTTGAATATTGAATTCTAAAGATGGAGGCGGCTGTTGGGTACAGGCCTCATTCAGATCGCATCCGCTTGACCATCGCATTGCCTTAGCTCTGCTCTTTGTTACCCGTTAGAGCATCCATGGCCTTGTCTTTGAGACCTTTCAAACCACTTCTGTCCTTTGCCATGCTACCTCTGCGGACCTTGACGTTGTTTTCGCGGTTGGCCGTAAGCTCATCCTCAGTCGGTTTGTACACGTTACCGCCGCCGCCTACTCTCTGTTAGAACATGCGCCATCACATCGGCCGAACAGCGTACCTCGACCTGTATGGTAATCACCCTCAGGGAGCGTGATGCCTGGAACGTCGACATCCTGTGCTTTTCGCGCCACCTCAGGATCTGTGTTCTCAACTATGTTTCCTGTACCACCTCGGCCAGTAGTGTAAGCCTTGCTCTTCAGTGTCGGCGTGGAGGAAGGTGCCGGAGCAGGCGCCTTGTCCGGCTTGATTGTGATGTTGCCTAGAAAACGCTTTAGTTCAGCGCAGCGGGTATGCTGAGAGCAACAAACCGGCGCCTCCACGGCCGAAGTGATGTGTAGGCTTATACCCACTCTGCTCGGCCTCTGGCTTCGTCGACATAGCCTCAATGTGGACGGGATACACCGAATTGTGCACAAAATATGTTCTTGTAAGATTATGTATACTATAAGTCAGTTTGTCCTGGACTGAAGTTCAGAAGTCTTTCGCGCAGTCAAAGTGGATTCAGGATGGAAGCTGGTGCACAGAAGCGCGTATGGAGGCTCTGTCCTTCAAGCATAGAAAACGAAGCATGGTTGACGTGCTTTTGCGAGAACACACACGTGAAATGGGGTTTTTTGCCTGGCAGCGAGCACGCAAATATCATGGCGGGCCGACCAGACAACGCAATCTGGATCCAATGGTCGAAGCAGTATTTTGTATGTAATAGTTTCGAAAGCATGTAGATTAGAAAGTCTGGGCACGCCAATTTCCAAGGGCACGCCGCCCACCGTGGAAGCTAATCCACTCCAGTCAACGGTGCCAATACACCTTTGTACAATACAAGTATGGTATATGCACCCCAGATTTTGAAGGACAGTAGCAAGTTTGAGTACATGTATACAGTCGCTTGCTTGTACGTATCAGGCTAGAGAGATGACGGATCAATTCAGGGTGGATGGGCAAGACAGTGATTGATGTTTCCGAGCCCGGTTGAGATGCTGGCTCCTCGTTCCTCCAGGTTCTTAGCTGTCGAAGCATTTAAGCATCCTTTCACATGCGCTGCTGGGCTTGCCCAATCTTGTAATCGAACGTTCCAAAAGTCTGTCCTGCCCGCTTCTATCCGTGACGCTGAAATGTAACCGTGGTTGACGGAGGTGCAAATTGTCGGTATGCCCCACTCTCTGCATTGACGACCTGCCATGGCTTCTTGATGTTGTGAGATGATCCCACCAGCATGATTAGGTATTATCAATGGGCGCAGAGTGATAACGCTGCAGACATGTGCTGCCACAGCACCGAGTATTAAGCATTTCAACTCCACATTTCATTGTCCACCGGGTGTGTCATGATCGAAAAGACTTCCGTTCAAGCCACAACCGGATGTGAAGACAGCGATCATTGCCCAACAAGGGAAAAACCCAACATTTTTCGGGTTACCATGTGCTGCTTCCAGTCGACGAATGCAAAGCTGCAGAGGCTGCTCCGGAGCACAGATGCAAGGTACGTTCTGATGGAAGACTAATCGCAGCTACTTTTTGTCCAGCTCATCGCGTACTTGCTGCCATTATTCTTTCGCATCGTCTTGGGTCTGTATCCTCTCTCTCTGCCTTCAGCACCGCGATCATTGGTGGCTGGGCTCATTGGCATTATTCTTATCTCTGCAGCCTTCCAATACATTCACAGGCCTCACTCACACATCATGGCTCCTCCGACGCGGCAAGCAACTCGTACGATTTACCGATTACCTCTCACCGATTCCGGCGCACCCGATGTACCAAACCAATATGTTTACTTACCTGCACCAACATCACCAGCCTATCATCTTCGCTTTGCTATTGAGGGCACCAGCTCGATATGCCGGCAAGGCAGTCTGTGGGTCAACATTCCCGCCGAAGGGGAAGCGTTTGATAGATCAAAATTCAGAGAATACAGACTGGAACCTGATTTCAATAAGACGTTGCACATAGACATCCCCATCACTACTGCAGGTGCTTTCTCTTTCTACACAACCTACACACCTCTACCCGACTTCGACACTGAGCCTGTCAAAACACCCGAGCCTACAAGGACTGACACCTACTATGTCGACATTGAGCCTCAAATGTTTGTCGGTGGTTCCAGACTGCCCCTTGACTCCCTGGGCATCATGTCAGTCGTCTCCAAGTTTCTGGGGAGATATCCAGAGGACTGGGATAGACATTTGAAGGGGATCAGCAGAAGAGGCTACAACATGGTTCATTTCACACCCTTACAGCAAAGAGGCGAATCGAATTCACCTTATAGTCTGTTCGACCAGCTCGCCTTCGATCCTGAGATGTTTCCAAATGGTGAGAAAGACGTTGCACGCATGATCACGTCCATGGAGAAAGATTACGAGCTGTTGGCATTGACAGATGTCGTCTTCAATCATACCGCGAACAACAGCGTCTGGTTGCAGGACCACCCTGAAGCTGGGTACAATGTAGACACTGCGCCCTGGCTCGAGTCAGCGCTTGAACTTGACGACGCCTTGCTCGAATATGGCAACAAGCTTGCCGAGCTAGGCCTGCCTACTGAGCTTAGAACTACCGATGATCTCCAGAGAGTTGTCAGCGGTATTCCTGAACACGTATTCGACAAGATAAAACTGTGGCAATTCTTTGCATGTGATGTTGATACGGACAGCCAAGCTGCGGTGGAAAGCTGGAAGAAGGACAAGACAAGGCGACCTAATCCTTCTCTTGGTGGTGCCGCGTCGTGGTCGCTTTTTGACAGGGCAGACTACCTCAAGAATAACGGCCTGCTAAACGGATTGCGGATTGATGGCCGGTTTTCAAGAAAAGTTAACCCTGAAGTTGGAGCGGCTATGCTTACAGTGCTACATGGAGAATATTCATCAGGCAACGAGGAGCAAGCATATAAAACAATG
Source organism: Neophaeococcomyces aloes (assembly GCA_022813445.1). Taxonomy (NCBI): domain Eukaryota; kingdom Fungi; phylum Ascomycota; class Eurotiomycetes; order Chaetothyriales; genus Neophaeococcomyces; species Neophaeococcomyces aloes. The sequence goes on along the minus strand of JAKLMK010000049.1, from coordinate 50,965 downwards.
AACTCACTCCTAAATGAGCTCAATCTACCGTTTTACAGAGAATACGACGAGGACTGCAAAGCTATTGTTGAGCAAACCAAAGGTCGGCTTCAGTACACTCGTTTAGACGAGCATGGTCCGAGATTGGGACCTTTCACCACCAAGAATCCTCTGATCGAGACATACTTCGCGAGATTGCCCCTCAATGAAACCACCAAGAAGCACAATCCCAAGGCACTCGCTCTTGCAGTGAACGGATGGATATGGGCTGCAGATGCGATGAAAGACAATGCTGGTCCAGACTGGAGACCATATCTAAGGAGGGAGCTTATTCCTTGGAGTGATTGCGTAAAATTAAGATACGGCAAAGGTCCGGAGGACAACCCATTTTTGTGGGAATTCATGGCCAAGTACTGCCGACTGATGGCGAAGTACTTCACTGCCTTTCGAATTGACAACTGCCACTCAACTCCGATTCACGTAGCAGAATATATGCTCGATGAAGCTCGAAAAGTCCGACCAGATTTGGCAATCTTTGCAGAGCTCTTCACCAACAACGAACAGACGGATCTCCTGTTCATCAAGAGGCTCGGAATCAGCGCTCTCATTCGTGAAGCCATGCAAGCCTGGAGTACCCAAGAGCTTAGCAGAATTGTCCATCGTCACTGTGGAAGACCTATCGGCAGTTTTGAGGTGGATGTTCCTACCCCGTCAAAGAGTCCTGCTAACGGCTTCATCAACGGCGATTCACATGTCGTGAAAGAGATTATCAAGAACGTTCGAGAAAGTCCTGTTCATGCTCTTTTCATGGACTGCACTCATGACAACGAGATGCCAGCTCAGAAGCGAGATGCTCGCGATACTCTGCCCACCGCTGCTCTGGTCAATATGTGTGCTTGTGCTACAGGAAGTGTTGTTGGCTTTGACGAGATTTATCCTAAGATTGTCGAGATCGTCCACGAGAACAGATTATACCACTCGATCAGCTCGGAAGGTGAAGTACATACTGGCGCCAGTGAGGGTGGTATTGCAGGTATAAAAAAGCTTTTCAACCAAATTCATACACTTATGGGCAGGGATGGCTACACGGAGACTTTCTTGGACCATCAAGGAGAAAACATTACCCTACATCGTGTTCATCCAGGTTCAAGAAAAGGGTATTTCTTAATCGCACATACAGCTTTCCCAGGCTACGGAAATGGCAACGGAGGCTTGCGACCAATCCACCTTGCAGGCACAAAAGTTAGGCAGTTGGGTGCATGGACTCTCGAAGTCGACCAGAGCGAGAAAGCTAAGCAGGAAGCACTTGCCGATGACAAATTCTTGCAAGGCCTGCCAGCGAGGACGAGGAATATCAAGGGCGTCAGCATCAGTACCGACAACGGCAATACCACAATTTCATTAGATGACTTCTTCCCACCCGGGTCGATCGCACTGTTTGAGACGTGGGTACCTTCGGCAGAACATTCTGCTGGCCTCAACAATTTCATTGCTAGTGGCACCGAGGACGCTTTCGGTGAGCTTGATTTGATTGATCTGAATTTTGTTCTCTACAGATGTGATGCTGAAGAGCGCGCATCGAGCGGTGGTCAAGACGGTGTGTACACAATTCCAGGATATGGGCCTCTGGTATATGCTGGTCTGCAGGGATGGTGCAGTGTGCTTGAACCAATCGTGCGAGAAAACAACCTAGGCCATCCTCTCTGCAATCATCTTCGGGACGGGGGCTGGGCTCTTGACTTCATCATCAACAGAACAGAGCGAATTTCGAAGCAGGAGGGGTATTCCAGATTGAACAAAACCGCACATTGGTTCAAGGAACGATTCGATGCTGTGCGAGAAGTTCCCAGCTTTCTACTGCCACATTACTTCGCCATGATAATTCAAGTTGCGTATGAAGCTGCGTTCAGAAGAGGAGTTGCATTGTTCAGCTCGAACATCACTAACGGACAGTCGTTCTTGCAAGAGCTTGCAATGGTCAGCGTCCAAATGACAGGTTATGTCAGTTCTGCCTCGCTATGGCCCAATAAGCCTGTACCGTCACTTGCTGCAGGTCTTCCGCATTTTTCAGTCGAATGGGCTCGATGTTGGGGGCGAGATGTCTTCATCGCACTTCGCGGACTATTCCTTTGCACGGGACGTTTCGATGAAGCAAAAGAGCATATATTTGCATTCGGAAGTGTTCTGAAGCATGGTCTCATCCCAAACTTACTTAGCAGTGGTGCTAATCCTAGGTACAACTCTCGTGACTCGCCATGGTTTTTCCTTCAAAACATCCAGGACTACGCTGAAATAGTGCCAAACGGTACTTCAATTCTACAAGAAAAGGTATCTCGTAGATTTCTACCATACGATGATACCTGGTTCTCGCATGAGGATCCTCGAGCATACTCAAAAGAATCCACAGTTGAGGAGATCATTCAAGAAATCCTTCAAAGGCATGCTTCAGGCTTGTCATTCCGTGAGTACAATGCTGGACCAAATCTTGATATGCAGATGAAACCAGAGGGATTTCAGATCGACATCAATGTGGATTGGGATACTGGACTTATATTTGGAGGTAGCCAAGACAACTGTGGTACCTGGATGGACAAAATGGGTGAATCTGAGCGGGCTGGTAGCAAAGGTGTTCCCGGCACGCCACGAGATGGTGCTGCTGTGGAGATCACAGGCTTGGTATACAGCACTGTTCGATGGGTTGCAAAGCTGAACAAGGCTGGTAAATATGCTCAACCTGGTGTCAAGACATCCTCGGGTGAAGCAATCTCTTTCACCAGTTGGGCCGACAAGATCAAAAGTTCTTTCGAGAAGTGCTATTGGGTCCCTACCAGTGCATCAGAGGACTCGTCCTTTGATGTTGACCCTAAGATCATCAACCGCCGCGGCATTTACAAAGACCTCTACAGGTCAGGCAAACCGTACGAGGACTATCAACTTCGGTGCAATTTCCCCATCGCAATGGTCGTGGCACCCGATCTCTTCACTCCCGAGCGCGCACTCGGTGCCCTGAAGATTGCCGACGACGTCATTCGTGGTCCCACCGGTATGGCTACACTCGATCCATCAGACCTGAACTATCGACCTTACTACATCAATTCCGAAGACAGCACAGACTTCACGACCTCCAAAGGCCGCAACTACCACCAAGGCCCCGAGTGGCTCTGGCCAACCGGCTTCTTCCTGCGCGCTCTCCTCAAATTCGACCTCATGCGACGCACTTCGCAAGCCGAGCGTTTAGAAAGTTTCCAACAAGTCACGAGACGGCTGGCTGGATGCAAAGCTGCGATCAAGGAGTCACCGTGGAGAGGTCTGACAGAACTTACGAATAAAGACGGCAGTTTTTGTGGTGATTCGAGTCCAACTCAGGCTTGGAGTGCTGGCTGTCTTATTGATTTGTTCCATGATGCGGCTAAGTTAGGTGTGGAGGTTGGGTTGTTTAATGAGGAGTAGAGTTAAGGTGGAGTTGTGTTGACGAGGCGAGACGACTGTTTGATTACATGATGACCCTAGATTGCATTGCAAAAGCGTACCGTACATTGATAGACTTTAAGTTATGACTGTGATGAGATAGATATCAATACCATAGATTGGATACACTTGAGTTGCAGTGTGTTCGTGACATTCATAGCTATATCGAGGTACTTGCTACCTTTACCATAGCTGTATAAAAAACCAGAACCCATAGCTCCCGTATGTATCTTGAATCAACAGAACGTCCATTATCCACAACACTCACAATTATCATCCACGTAACATCTAGTGATTCGCTCCATTCGCACCATTTGTCGCGCCATTCGTCTCGGACGCTTTGATCGGACCGAGCTTTTCGCGCCTGGTCTTCACTGAATCCGCAAGCATTTCGAGTACTTGTTCCGTGTCTTCCCAGCCTATGCATGCGTCTGTGATGGATACGCCGTACTTGAGACCCTTTTTACCGTCTGGGCCGACTTTTTGGGCTCCTGTGGTGGGAAAGGGATGTTAGTATCTTTTTCTGTGTAGGTGGTTTTTCGGGTTTGTGTTTTGTGTTTATAGGAAAGGGGAAGGGAAATAGATGCTATAGGATGTGTATTGTGGAATGCATGCTTGTCGAGTGCTTACCTTCGTTTATGTGGCTTTCGATCATGACGCCCATTATTGCGTCGTCGCCGCCCTCGATCTGATCGGCTAGTGTTCTTGCGACTTTTGGCTGGTTCTTGTGGTTCTTTAGACTGTTTCCGTGGCTGCAGTCGACCATTAATCTGGCATTTAGGCCTTTCTTTTGTAGAGCCTCCTTGGCTTCCTTTATGCTCTCTGCGTCGTAGTTTGTGCCTTTTGTGCCTCCTCGCAGGATTACGAAGCAATCTTCGTTGCCGACTGTGCCGACAATCGCAACGATACCAGGCTTCGTGACCGACAGGAAATGATGTGGGTGTTGTACGGCGCCGATGGCATCGATTGCAACGCCTAGTGTCCCGTCTGTGCCGTTTTTGAAGCCTACTGGGAAGGATAGACCGGATGCAAGTTCGCGGTGTAGTTGTGACTCCGTCGTTCGTGCGCCTACTGCTCCAACGCTCAGTAGATCGGCCAAGAATTGTGGCGAAATGGTATCGAGCATTTCGCTGGCAATGGGCATGCCCTTGCCTGTCAGATCCACGAACAGTTGTCGGCTCATTTTCAGGCCCTTGTTGATCAGGAAGGATCCGTCAATCTCGGGGTCGTTGATCAGGCCTTTCCATCCGACTGTTGTGCGTGGCTTCTCGAGGTAGGAACGCATAACGATGAGCAACTCATTTTCGTATTTCCCCTTGAGTTTCAGGAGGCGGTCGCAGTAATCGAGGGCAGCTTGAGGATCGTGAATCGAGCAGGGACCTATTATGACTAGGAGACGGCGATTGGGGTCGGCATTCTGGACAACTGCAGCACATTCGTTGCGGCTATTTACGACAGTTTTCTTGCTTTCGGGTGTTTGGAAGATTTCGTGTTGAAGGAGATCGGGGGAAGTGAGAGGGTTGTAGCCACGGACTGAGCAAGACTGTTAGTTCTGTGCTTGTTGAAGAGCTGGAGATGATGATAGAGAGGTGACATACTTCGCCAATCTTCCGAGCTTTCCTTATTGCCAACATTAGGGTTCGCGACGAAGAACTGCACAACAGTAAGGTTAGCAAAGCTTGGTACAAATGAAATTGGCCGCCATGTCAGCGACAACACCAAACAAGGTGCTGTTGGAAGTGTCGAACTATTCGCAGCTGACTCACCGACATGAGGGGCACTTGGGCTCGGAGCGCGTGTATCTGCTATCGTGGGCTGGATATAGGTGATTCAACTGTTGCGTGGATTGCTGGTAGGGTTGTTTATATATCACACAATGTATAAGCAGTGAATAGAGCTTACTGCAAGCAGAAAGTTTCGCAGATTACAGTGGTATGACACACAAAAGTTCGAAGTACAAAAAAGTTTGGCTGATGTTGTTCCTGCATGTGCAGCATATGACGCTCCGCAGAAGCATTGTGGACCCTAACGTACCTACATCTCCGCTCTTTTCAAGGGTCTGGCGAAACCCAATCGCAAGTGGTTCCGGGTGGGCTACTGGCCTTGCATGTGCCCGAGAAAATGCCACCCTTATCTCAGCAGTACTGTATAAGTGCAGCCATCGGTGGTGACTTGGATTCTTTCACAATTCACTGTATTTCGAAGGCACGCATATTATTCTGTTCGCAAATGCTACTCCCTTGAATCGGCACTAGTGACTGACGCACCAGCTCTCATTTTTGATGTCGCCCAAAAATATAAGCTGGACCGATATCGAAATGCCGTGCCCCCATCTTCCTTGTGGCTGCCGAGCCAGTCAGAATACTAGGGGTTTAGACATGCAATACGGTTCAGAGGCAGTAGTGGACTTGGAAACTGTAGCAGTGATGACAAGGTGAAGGTTTAGCAGCCTCAAAGTTGCGGTCAAAGCTTAGCAAACTTCCACACCGTAATAATCGCGGGACACTGAATAAAAATCAGGTGAGACTTGCATTCTGTTGGCTTAAGTGATGTAAAGGAAATTGTTCCTTGCCATCGAGTTTGTATGTAATTGACCACGATGTATACGGGGCTGGGTACACAGTACTAAGAAGTGTGTACAGGATTGCATTAATGTCCTCTATGCTCGTATTGTTACCATATCAAACTCTCTTAGGTCTTTTGCACCTGCGATTGACTGCATGGAACAGAGTGAAGACATAGGATGTAGTATGCACTGTTCAATGTTCCAGCTGTTGCACTTAACACGTTTCTAACGAATCCGCGCGGTAATACATAGGTAACTATGTGAGTTACCACAGCGTTGTTACGAGCCTCATGCTGGATCCTAATATCGTCTGGAAGTGTTGGCTATAGTATCGAAAGTTTTCCCGTGCCTTTGGCAGCGACAAACTAGTAGCCACGGTATCAACATGTTTGTATGCCATATAGAATGACAAGACTGCCCGGTCTCAACGCTTATACCACACTCGCAGCTTTCATGCGTGAAGCAAGCGTTTCTAGTGTGTAGAGCTCATCAGCATCTTCCTGTCTCATCTCAACTCCGAAGCTCTTCTGGTCTGCATTGCCTCCACTTCTTTCAACGGTAGTCTCCTCTAAATCTTCCTTTCGAACAATGTTGGTCCAGTATCTCCACTTTGGCATTTCCCATAGGCGTGATGTCTTCTGAGCGCAATGTTCAGTGATGTTGCCCAAAATTCTCAATCGTTGTTGGTCTGTGGTAATGATTTCTGCACATTGTTCAAGATGGTCGTAAGTATGAGTTTCTTGAGTAATGCCAGCATGTGCGACTATAGAGATGTTAGAATCGTGAACCTCCAATGTACTGTTCGCCAACATACCCCAGAATTCCTCGAAAGCGTTACACTGATCTTCCAACTCGTCCGATATTTGTTGCAAATACTTGTCGTGAGTGTCATACCACTCCAACAGATCATCTTGCTCAGCAAGATAAACGACCCATTGGAGGAGATTGACCAGCCTCGCACCAGAACCAACAGGCGCACATGCATCCTTTTGTGTGAGATGATATCGGAGTATCAGGTGCTGCTGAACAGAGCCAACATGGCCCTCAGCGAATTGTAGGATGACGTCAACTTGTTCTTGGAGGAGGTCGATAGCTTGTGATACGCTGTCGATGTGGCGTGCTAGACCATCCCGAGAGTGATCTGCTGTAGGGAAGACGGCAAGAATCGAGGGGGTGATGCCGGGGATGCGAGCATGAGCAGAATCTTTTGTGGTTTCCGGTTAGTACTTTTGTGATGTCTTACCAGATGAGAACGCTTTCAGTCTTGTGGCAATTGAGATTCAAAGGTTAAGAGAGTCAACGTAAGTATGCAGTGAAGCATCATTGATCGAAACTTTCTGACAGAAGAATCTTGTTTAAAAACACTTTGATGCAATGTACAGACTGACTGTTGTTTTGCTTTTGCATGTCCGGAGATGAGATGACACAAAGGATGGGTGAACTTACCTTGACCGGCCATGCTGACGGATTAGTTGAACAAGAAAGATGTTGAAGATAGTAGAGTATGAAGAGAATTGGAGGACAAAGTTATCAACCGCTAATTTCTGCTTGCAACCTCACACCGTGTGATTGTTGTGAGGCTCGGCGTTATGGGTGATGTTTGGGTTATATGTACCATCATTTCTTGGGTGACGCCGTGTCAATGTCCCGTCTTCGGATTGATTTGACGACCACAGATTGTGGTCTAATGTCTGTTCCGTGGACGTACCAGCCTTCTTTGACAACTCTTCCAGCTGGTTCTGCTCCACCCAGCCTTGAAGACCAGGAGCAAAGAACAATTTGCCCTGCCAGACCGCTTTATAAGTGGTCAGGGAGGCACACATCAACCATAAAAGCACAACGCAAACCACGCAAGCAGTAGCCCATCCCTTCATAGCATCATTTCGAAGCACTGTACTGAGTCGACAAAAGGCATTGGTGTACACTCCGCAAGGAAAAACGAAGCCCCAGAGACCAATGTTGAAAGTCTTCGGCACTCGAGATGTGACAGACGCAACGGCCTCAATCAGAAAGAAGGTCGCAACCCCGAGCAGAAAGAGACATACGAGAACGCCAATCCAGATGATCATCTCAGCAACAGCAGCTTTGGTAGCTGCTGTAGGAGCCGGTTCCCACGACTGCCGAAAGTTGAAGTTGCCATTGGCGATGTTGCGAGAAAGCGCTATCGAAAGATTGAGGAATGCGTATGCCGCCATGCCGGGTGGCCCGACGGGTACAAATGTGCTCACGATGGCATCCCGTGGAGGTAGGTTGCAGCTCATCAGCCGCCACAGATAGATCACCAAGACAAAACTGGATAAACCAATACCAAGGGACAGCATGAGGTATGACACCACAATGATGGCCCCACCGTTCTTCAGAGATACCGCATTTGCTAGATTCGAGCCATAAGCAGCGGCAACAATCATAGGAATAAATATCAGAAGCCTAATAGTGTCAGCTCATGGCAGACTAGGGTAAGGCGAAACACATACCAGGCGCCAGTCACCTCATTTAGAGAATGATTCTTCTGCTTCAGATACATGGCGCAGATGCCGCCACAGGTTACAAGTAACGTGAAAACGACGGCGATCCAGAAGAAGACCTGTGCCACGTATGCAGCAGATTCATGGCTAGAATAGAAGATGACCAAGCCGGTGCCGATGGTCTCCCAAGCGATGGGAGCTGCTCCCAGATAGCTAGTTTGCTGGAAATCATTCAAGACGCTCAGAGCAACTTTTGGAAACATGATAAGCCGTGTCAGTGCCATTGCTGTGAAGAAGACGAACAGGCATATATCGAGGATCCAGAAAATGTAGCCGATTGTTCGCAACCACTGGGCCGGATAAGGGATGTTCGATGCCAGCAATTGAACCAGAATGCCTGTTCCCATGCAAACCATGTACCATGATGCATCGAAGGTGAGCACGCGCTCGACCCATCTCTCTCGTGAGGTCCAGCTCGAAAGGCTGGGGAGGGCTTTTTCCTTGTCCACCATGCTGTCTATTGTGCTGGAGTAGATATTACAAAACCGAGGCGATTGCTTTCATGGTTCAGAAGTGGTATACCAATGCAGTCGAACAGACATGACAAGAAACAAGTCTACATTCATCTGGTAACAATGGCAAAACCTGGGCGACGTGGAGGTGGACGATGCTTGCAATAATTGTGATGGCATCCGGTATCCGTGAGCCGCGGAGAAAAAATGTCGGTTATTGTCGATGACGACAAAGACCAACCACAAACTTATTCTCCTTCTAACCTAGACCGAATTGAAGCTTTGAGCAGTTTGTGGTCGAGATGGAGCCAATACTTGCATGGATCTCTCCCAGGTACGCAGGCACAAGCCGACAAGCTACGACATGGTTTGCCTGATGAGGTTCCTTGGATCCGGCCTGATCAGGTCATCTCTGGTTCTGAAGCATAGAGTTCCTGGCAAGGTGGCGTAGCTCATGTTGCTTAACGCCATACTATTCAATGCTGAAACCACACATATGAAGTGGTTCATGAATATCACTTCTGTCCAAGCAATTCTGTCTAAGCAATTGAAGCTAACCTTCATCTTTCCTTCTTGTTTTGCGTGAAATCGATACCTGCCCCTCATGCCTTGGGATGCTCTTCAGCCAGCTGTTGTTTCAACACACCCAGGCTCGTCGACTGAAGAGATAGAAGATGAACCTAACTGGGGCCAAGGACATAACCACAGAATAGGATACCGAAACCGCCAAAATCGCCTGGCAGGATTTACCCATGATGGCGATCATGACCCCTACGAGAACGAAGAGGACAGACAATTCGCCGAGGAGGCGATCCGAAAGTACAGAGAGATACGCCAAAAATCGGACAAGGGCGAGCTAGTCAACTTTCAAGATGTCATGAAGGACCAGACCGACTTCGAGCAGCATCGACCAGATTGCTACCCTCCTGGTTTTCGATTCGTTGTTCAAGCTCGAGAAGATTGGGTGAAACAGGAAGAGGACTGGCCAGGTAAGTGGCGTTGGCCACATTACGTTTCTTGCTGACAACGGTGTAAGCCAACATCAAGCAACGTGAGAAAGCAGAACAACAGAAGAAGGAGAAGGAGGAGGAAGATAAGAAGAAAGACGGAAAGGAGGATGGGAAAGAGAACGGGAAAGAGAACGAGAAAGAAAATGGAGAAAAGGAGGACTCGAAGAATGAAAGCAACGACGATGAGTCGGACTGGCGTAGAGCGACCGGAAAAGGAGGACAGAAACATCATAATGCCTACAGCAAGCCCCAAGACGGACAGGCCGAGCAAAATGGCGAGAAGCAAAACGGGGATAAGGAAGACAAATCTGAATATCAGAAACTGAGAGAGAAGTACTCACCAGAAGAAATCACACTACTCAGGCATTTGCAACACGAAAAAGACCAGACAGTAGCGCTCCAGCAAAACGATGGGAAGCAAGATTCACCAGTAAAATATGAGGCAGTCCACAAAGACACCTCTATTGAGGCAGAAGATGCCATGACCCCAGATAATTGGATACCCAGAAGTGGCAACCTCGTACGGAATACGGGGCATCATCCCTTGAATGCAGAGCCGCGTCTCGAGAAGCTTTTTGACGCTGGTCTCATTACTCCGAACGAGCTGCACTACGTGCGCAATCACGGCAGCGTACCAAGACTGTATTGGGACACTCATCAGCTGGACGTCTGTGATGGTGCTCTTAAGCTGAGCATGGACGACCTTCAGAACATGTTCGAGCCTATTAACATTCCAGTGGCGCTTGCATGCGATGGCAATCGAAGGGGCGAATTGAATTTGATCAAGAGGAGCAAAGGCTTCAGTTGGGGTTCTGGTGCTGTCAGTTGTGCTTACTGGAAAGGTGCGCTTCTGTGGCAGGTTCTCGAGGCCGCTGGTGTGCAGCGGGACAACTGGAATGGTCAGAGACAATGGGTCAATTTCGAGGGTGCTGATGAGCCTAGTGAAGGCAAGTATGCAACATCTATACCGCTTGATTATGCTCTTGATCGTGGTAATGACGTGCTCCTCGCTTATGAAATGAACAACACCAAGCTCCCTGCCGACCATGGGTTTCCTGTCCGACTTCTGATCCCTGGCTTTGTTGGTGGGAGAGCCATTAAGTGGCTTGCTAGGATCTGGATTTCCGACCACGAGAACGACTCGTATTACCACATCTGGGACAATCGTGTTCTGCCTTCATTCATCACCGAGAAAGATGGCGAGTTTGCGAAAGCCATGTTCCACCATCCAAGCACAGCTTGTAATGAACAAAACCTGAATAGTGTGATTGTAAAGCCAGGTCAAGGCGAGAAGTTCGACATCGTTGACCTCCTCAAACACGACACTTACCGAATCCAAGGATACGCCTACGATGGTGGTGGGCACGAAGTTCAGAGAGTAGAACTTTCAATCGATGGTGGCAATACATGGCTCTACTGTCTCAGACAATTCCCTGACCGGCCGATCCGCAACGGCAACAAATTCTGGACATGGGTTCACTGGCACATCGACATCGATGCTGCGCACTTTGTCCGTGCCGAAACTCTGATAGTTCGTTGCTTCAACGTTTTCAAAAACACCCAACCTGAACACGGCGTATGGAATACCATGGGCATGATGAACAATGGCTGGTACAAGGTCAAATCCGATACCTCCAGTGACGGCAAACTAATCTTCCGGCACCCTTACCACCAAGAAGACTCTGAAGGTTGGATGAAACCATCTACTGAGAACCAACTCGCCGCTGCCCACCAATCTAGCGGCGCTCCAGACAAACAATTCACGCGGCAGGAGATTGAGAAACACAATAGCAAGAACGATTGCTGGCTTGTCATAAACGGGAATGTCTATGACAGCACAAGCGTCCTTGCCTGGCACCCTGGCGGCAGCGCCACCCTCCTTAGCAACGCTGGCAAACTCTCACTGGAGGTGACTACTCAATTCGAGTCTATTCATGACGAATACGCCCACAAGAAACTTTCCGAATGTGTCATCGGTCGTGTAACCGACAAAGGCCAACAATTCATGCAAGAGCAAGCCAAGGCCGAAGCCGAGCAAGCTGCACAAGCCGGTCCAAACGACACCCTCCTCCAATCCAAGAAATGGGTGCCGGTGAAACTTGTGGACCGGAAACAAATTTCCAAGGACACATACACATACACCTTTTCCTACACAGCTGTCGACCCCAGCAAGAAGAAACTCGGCCTCGGCACTTGCCAACATATCCAGTTCGGCATCCACATGATCGACAAAATGCTGATCCGCTCTTACACACCGACACGCCCAATCACCGAGGATGACGACGACGGCACATTCGAACTCACCGTAAAAACCTACTATCCAGACGAGAATCAACCGGGTGGTGCATTTAGCAACTTCCTCCTCACACTACCCATTGGCTACAGCGTCGACGTCTGTGGTCCAACGGGCGAGATCGAGTACCTCGGCCACAGCGAATTCGACATCGAAGGCAAGAAGCGTAAGTTCAAGAACATCTCGCTCGTGCTCGGTGGGTCTGGCATCACGCCTGGCTACAGTCTGATAGAACGCGTGCTGCGCGAGGGCGACAAGGACGTGCAGATTCGCATCATCGATGCGAACAAGACGGAAGATGATATTCTGTTGCACAAGGAGTTGGATGAAACGGAGGAGAAGAGTGAGGGACGCATCAAGGTTGCGCATGTGCTTAGTCATCCGAACGATAAGCAGGGTTGGGAGAAGAAAGGGGGATTGTCAGGACATGTGGATGCGGATGTCATCAAAAGGAATTTGTTCCCACCAGAAGAAGGCTCGGTTGTGTTCCTTTGTGGACCGCCGGGAATGATTCAGAAGGCTGCATTGCCGGCGCTGAAAGGTATGTTTTTTTCGTGGTCGCGACGAATCTGTGCTAACCTTTTCTTACAGATTGGGGCTACAAGGAGGACGAGAACTGTTTTGGGTTTTAGATTGGTTTGCTCGGCTATTGTTTATGCAATTTATATTGACCATGGCGTACAGTGTATGGGCGTTCACTGGACTGATCATTCAAGCAGAAATAACACACTTGTCTCTGACTTGAGGTTCAATAACCAACTCACATCTGACAGCGGCGTTGGTCAAACACATGTCATATAGATGAAGAACCAGACCGCCTCATTATGGCACTAACGGCAACAGAGCTAGGCGAATCAGGCCATAAACAAACTGACAACCCTGAATTAGGCCATCACCCTCCTTGTTCAGTTCACGCTCTATGTACTGATACTTAGGAAACAAACAAACCATCAATGATTGGGACATGGCGAAGACGACTGTGTCTTGCACTTGACGTATCTACAGGATCTTGACCCTCACTAAGTCGAATGCAGGCATTCTCAGCCGGGGTTGCAACTGCTGGTTCTCACGCTGTCGAAAGCTTCAATCCGCCACTGCCAAAAGCGGAGTCTGAAGTTACTGAAACACCTTTTTACCTGGTGCTTGCCAATTATCTGGCTGCAGTTTGAATATCTAAGGCAATGCTGCCTGAATGGCTACACTTCTTAATAACCAATGGTCGAGTGAATCTGCCAATCTGTTCAGTCGTCTAGCTGTACCGACCACTGTTACTCCATCTTTGTCAATGAGAGAGTGTCCTGTAAGTGGTTGTGGAATCGACTCACCCACTGTAAGACGGCTGCGGCGGATCAAGTCAACGTGCAGCTCGAGATAGTCAGGCTTTGCATCTTGAACATATCCGGCCATTTTGCGCGAGCTCGTCGTGGAAAGCCAGTCTTTTACGCTACTAGTAGTGAGTTGCATACTGACCACCTGCTCCAGAAAGTTTGACAAACCTGGTGACAGACTCTAACCAATCATAACTATAGCGCTCCCAACTCCGCGGGACGAGATGCTTTCGAGGCCCTGCGCAAAGAGTAGGCCGCGAATGAAGGTTTGCAATTTCAGTTCTCGTTACAATCCTCATGCAGGCCGAGCTTGTTCTGACACGCTAGCTGTCGAGTCACAAAATCAAGTTGGAAGCTTCTATCACCATACTACACAACATGACTTGAACTCGGTTAGGTCTCGATCGAACATTAAACATCAACAGAAATACTGAACCCATGAAATGGATGGCTTTTTACTCCAGACCTTGACTTCCTGCTCCCTGTAGCCCCATATTATACGGCATAGGATACGCAAGAATCTTGGTTGACTGCGGTGCTCTACTGTTTGGGAGAGCACCTCCACTTTCCCAGGTCTCCAACATGGTAGGTTTCACTCCGCACTCCATTTCCCCACGGGGTAATTAATCCACTGCAGATCTCCCCCCAGATATTCGGTTCAGCTGGTGGAGCCTAGAATGCTCTTACAACTCGAGAGAGTTCGGCTCGTCTGGATCTAGATCATCGTCGCCAAATCTAGCTGACTTGGAATCCACACGACGCGAAAGGATATCTCTCCCTGTAAGCCCTCCTGTGAACGAAACTTCCCCCACTGGTCTCTCTCTCTCTTTTTACAACTGCATGACTGCTTGCTCTCAGATCATCATGGCTGCGTATGAAGACGTCAAAGGAGAAGGCACCACCACTCTCGAACGCACAGAGACAGGCTACTCATCGGCAGACGAGAAGCATGGCCTCGAGCAACAGCAGACACTCTCTGAGGTCGATCTAGAGAACAAGGCTGCTTACAAAGGCGACAACTCAGATGGAGCTGTCGACTGGACAGTCCGCAACATTCTCGCCTCAATCTTCCTTTGCACACTTTACACGGGTAGGTTCTAGCTATGACAAGACATGTCTCGTTGCTAATGACCTGCCAGGCTCACAAATCATCCTCTATTTCGTGGGAGGGTCGCTCCAATTCATTGTTCCAGACTTGAATGCTCCCGATACCGCAGTGTGGCTTCCTGTAGCAAACACTCTCGCCATTGCAGCAATAGCACCATATACTGGATACCTACAGGACTTGTTCGGAAAACGATATATTGCCCTTATCGGATCTTTACTCATCTGTGTCGGCATTGTTCTCGTTGGCTGTGCTCATGGCTTCAATATGGGTTGCGCTGGTATGGCCTTGGCTGGTGCAGGAGCAGGAATTGGAGAGCTGACCGGATTGGCTGGGTATGATATACACGATCCCAGTAGTGTTACTTTCAACTGACCACATCTTTAGCATCTCAGAAATCGTACCTGTGAAGCATCGAGGCTACAGCATAGCTGCACTGACAGCTTTCGTCGCTGTTTTCACTCCATACATTTTCTACTGTCAACTACTCGGCACTCGAGCATCGTGGCGTTGGATAGCCTGGATTTCTCTGTAAGTTCAAGTCGACCCATCTGTGACCTCACTGAATCAAGCTTACTTGGAACAGTATTTACAACGGAACGACTGGTATTGGGTTGCTCATCTTCTACCATCCACACAACCATACTCGCGCCGAAGGCTTCTCGTATCGTCAGATCCTAGCTAAGATCGACTACATGGGCGGTATCCTGTCCATCACTGGGCTAACGCTATTGTATGTACATTGCTTCCAGCTCCCTAGACTACTACCGTCCAACGACTGACTCACACATTTTAGCCTCGTTGCCCTCCAGTCCGGCGGCTACACACATCCCTGGGCGTCAGCCTACGTTCTCTGCTGCCTCCTAATCGGCCTCGGCCTTATCGCCTGCTGGGTCATCTGGGAAGCCAAATTTGCGCCCTACCCCATGGTTCCCAGCGCGCTCTTCAAAGGCCAACGCATCGTAGCCCTAGCCTACGCCACCGCCTTCGTCGGCGGCATGTTCTTCTACTCCGCCCTTAACTTCCTCCCCACAACCTGGAGCGACGTATACGTCAACGACCCGATCCAAGTCGGCCTCAAGGGTCTCCCACCCGCAATCGCCACCACAGTCGGCGCAATCTTCTTCAACGCCATGCTCTCAACCTTCAAGAAGAACAGCCGCGAAGTCCTGCTGACCGGCGCAATCATCATGACTATTTTCGGCGGCAGTCTAGCTGTTATAACGCCCGACAACCCTAAACTAGCCGTCACGCTAGCAACGCTCGCGTGTTTTGGATTAGGAGGCATGATCGTGCCCACAGCCAGCGTCGCCCTCCTAGTCGCGCCAGACAGCCTCCTCACCACCGCCGCCGCTTTGTCACTCTCAGTACGCACCGTCGGCGGCGCAATAGGCTACAGCATCTACTACAACGTCTTTGTGACCAAACTCAAGAAAAACCTGCCCCTATACGTCGCTACATACGCCATCGAAGCGGGTTTACCAATTGCCGACGCGAAGCAATTCGTCACTGTGTTGCTTACGGAACCGACGAAGATCGCGAGTGTCCCCGGTTTTTCGCTGAAAGTGTTGGAAGCAGCGGAGGTGGGCGTTAGATGGGCTTACGCGCTGAGTTTGAAGTATGTGTGGTATACTAGTATTCCATTTGGGATTTGTGCGATTATTTGCTGTGTGTTTTTGGGGAGTACGGCTAAGTATCAGACTAATCGGGTTGCTGTGGCGCTGTGAGTGCTGTGTAAGAGAGAGGGGGATTTACTATTGATTTCGGAAGTACTCATATAACATAATGCTGTATAGCTAAGAACGTCGAGTACTTGCCATGGGTATGTAGGTATCGTGGAGAGGAGAGGCGCGTGGAGCGGGATGCAGAGAAAGTCATGGATGGAGGCGTAAGCAATGGAGGAAAATTGGTACAGTGTATGCATGGCCCTGTGCGAGACTGAACATACATATGCGGTGTCTTTGGTGGAGCATTCTATCAAATGATCAGACATTACTATTATTGGCTCTACTCGTGCCCTACACTACTCATTGTACATAAATCTACAACGTGCCTTCGTTTCCACAACACAGCCAACGCCAACTCACTATGCTACTATCATAGCACGAATGCACCAACCGCTACAACACTCACTCCACATGAAACCACGCGCCACAACAAAGCAGGCGCAACCAGCACGCCAGCAGTACCAGCACCACTGCTCGTAGCCGACGCCGATGCCGATGCCGATGCCGATGCCTTCGCAGTAGCAGTCGCATTTTCCCCCGTCGCCCCCGCCGTCGCAGCATAACCATTAAACCCACCACTCCCCTGCACAACCTGACTCTGCACATTCTCCAAATAATACTCATCCACATTCTTCCCCGTACTCGCAATATTGCCAGGCGGCCAATACTCACAAACAAGCAACCAGCCCCCGATCCCATTCATCCCATTACACTCGAAAACACCACAACCTACAGTAAGCGTATTCTTCCAAACAAGTTGCGTGAAATGGCCCGTCGCTTCGCTGAAACCGGTGATATTTTGGGGAGGTTCGAAAGTATAGAGGGCGCGCTCGTTGCCCCATGCTTCGATCGCGGATTGCATGTCTGGGTAGCCGCGGGCTAGGTTTTCGCCTGAGGGGCCGTGGGAGTGTGCCCAGAGACATTGAGATGCGTAGGAGGACGCGTAGGAGGCGAGGGTAGTGTTCCAGGATAAGAATGTGGCGTTGTGTTGGTAGCGGTAGAGGTTTGTGCTGTTTAGGAGGGAGGTGCGGAGGGTGAGGGAGTTTGTGTATTGTGGTGATGGGGCGGTTGTGGTTGTTGAGGTTGTGAGGAAGGTGGCTGTTGAGGTTAGGGTTGCGATGGCGATTATGGTGGTGGTTGCCTGAGCGGATGTGAGGGTGAGGAGGGTGGAGGAGAGGAAGTTGAAGAGGAAGAATGCTGTGGTGGGTCGGGTGAGCATTGTGTGGTACCGGAAAGGGGGATGGGTAGAGTGGATAGATGGATGGATGGGAGGTGGGAGCCGCTGATCGTGTGCTTGCGGGGAGTGGTTCGTGATGTTGTGTTATGATGTGTGCTAGTATCGCATTCTGTGCGCTGCTCTTGGTCCGGCTGTTCAGCTCAATCTGCTCTTCATGGGCAATATGTTGTCGTGCTTCCTCTGGCACCACTTATTTCCCAAATCCTGTTCATCATATACCACACATGATGGTGCCCTGCAAGAATGATCAGCTATATCAGAAAAGAACATACAGAGGTAGATGCGACGCAAAGACTTCGCAATTTTCGGCGCCATGATAGACCACGCGGCCATAGTTTGCAGAAAGAGCAGCCCAAGCTTCTCATAGTTTAGGCCCATGGTTTACTTTTGCTAGGTAAGCACCGTAAGTCCGACTTGTTTAGGACGAAAATAGAATAAGGTCGTGCTGACACACTACCGAGGTCCACAAACATCATGCCGGCAATCAACAGAAACTGCAAGGAACCAAGCTCAGGTGGATCTGGGGTGATCGTTAGGTCGCTAACAGTGATGTTAATCCTGGTCCGTTGGCTTGTCGAAAGCAGATATTCTTTCCAAGTCTATATTTTCTGTGCTTCTTTCTCGATCGTAGGCGCGGGCCGGTACAGCAACCTCTCTGGTCCACGCAGGCACCAACAGCAGGCTCTGACGACGACGACGACGACGACGTCTGACTCGCAGCAAAGATCAACAGGCAGTTCAAAGACGTGTGTATATCTCTATTCCAGATAGAGACACCGATTGACGGCCCTGCACTAGCAAAGGTAGAATGACAAGTGTAGAATACGTGCAATCGTACCTATATATTTTGGTATCTAAGAAGTACCTATGTACCTAGATAGTAATGCAGTGCATAGAAAATTGGTTAAATATGCGCAGTTTCGTGACTGCCACTTCTAAGGCCTGTCAACACTCTGCTGAGTTCCATGTTGGAGATACTAGTAGACTTCTCCGAACAACTTTGCAACTGTATGGCATCTCAGAAATCACGATCGATTCACCTACGAGGATGAGGATGATAGCACCAATGGCGGTCTCGTCTTCAAGGTCTACTTGTAGAGGGATGTGTACACTTTTCATTTTGCCTGCTCTTCCGGCGAACATGATTGCATTGTTTCCACTCCTGGTCCAAGATCATCTGTTTTATCCTTCAGTGAAGATCATTGCAGTGCTTTCTTTATATAAATTAGGCAGATCGCTTTGAACGTGATGAGAAGTACGCGTGGATAGTGCCAGTCAAACTGATGTGCAAAAATAAGACACACAATATAGACAGATACGCAACTAAGATAGAATAACACTTGCAATCACCCCCAGACACACCGAACCACGATTACATGCTGCAACCTCCGTATCCATTCCATGCAGAAGAAGATCATTATTCGTTATTATCGTGAAGTCGTCCTATACAGCCAAGCGGCATTACCGGCCTGTACAATCGAGCTTTCCGGCAGCTCGAATCTCCTCAACAAAGGATTCTTCGTCTTTAAGCGCACTCAGCTCCCAATACCCGCTGTTGGTACGGTTAAATGGTCCCCATCCGATCATTTCTTGGACGTTGCGTCGTCGTAACTGGAAATCTCCTTGAACATCAAAGATTTGGTGCTGAAGGGCCCCCAACAGTGCGACAGCCGTTTGTATTAAACAATGATCGCCTTCGAAGATCCAGATATCCCACACACGACAGAGTTTATCGAGGTCTAGGCCATTAGCGAATAGAGTACGAAACATGGGTTCAAGCAGTTCTTCTGCTGAGAACCCCAGACCACCTTGATCCTGGTCGTTGAATAGGTAGTCGTGGAGTCGAGGGAATTTGGTACTCAGTGTAGAGTGGACTTTGGCGAACGTCCGGCTTGTTGCGACAATATCTCCCGTCTGAAAAGCAAGCGGCAACGCTTTGTTCAGACAATTCGCTAGGAGCATGAAAGCATCAGCTGGATCAGGCAGTTGTAATAAGATCAGCGCTGCGACGAGTTGCATCCCATAAACATATCCCACGTCACTTCGATATGATGCATATGCTTCACAGACTTTGATCAGATCCTCCCGTTGCGGACCATGTTTGGAGAATAGACTAAGCTCGGGAAATGCAGTTTCCGCATCGCCTTCAATGTCTCTGAACCAAGCTGTCATCCTTTTCTCAAGGTCAGTCAGATTCGTAGGGGATTTCGACTTGATCTCCGCCACTCTTTGTGATGCCAAATCGTAGCTTTTTGCTGCCAGTCCCAATGGATTGCCAACAGCACGTTTCCATGCACTTCCTCTGAATTTGGATGGTATACCTCGCCAGCAAAGACTATTGACGCGACGGTCAATGATCGCAATATCAGTAGTAGGCTCGGTATAGTAGGTCCATACTCTGTGCAGCGAGTCACGCGTTGCATCGTTGGTGCATTGGTGTTGCTTGTTTCGTTCTTCTCTCTTCTTCTCTGCTTCTATTGACGCCTTCATCATCTTCTGGTACTCCGTAAGGTGTCGTTTTTCTTCCTTTGGATCCTTTGGTGGCAACCATGAAGGCCTCGTCCTTGACAGCATAGCTTCTTTCTCCTTGGAAACGGGCATAAAATCCAGTGTACTGCGTTGAATCGGTGGTAGTGGTATGGCCCCGGGCGCAGATACACGGTTTGAGATCGGACTGGATGCTACTCGATCATTCGTTTCGGCATGAAAGTCAAGCTTTTCAGCTATGATCTGAGCCTCGTGGTCAAGGTCAGCCATAACCAAATTCCACGATTTAGTCCGGCCATCTCTCAAGTTGTTCCTGAACGGCACTACTTTCGGAGTGGTCAGAGTATTCGTTGAAGATCGAGGAGTAAGCTTTTGACGCGGTACCATCTTCGAGCCATGCTGCCGTTTCGTTGGAACTTCAAGTGTAGTGCGAGAATGACTCAGCGGTAATGGACTGGGACTGTGAGCAGGACCGTCTCTCTCGGGGCTACCACGAGCACTGGACTGAGCCGATCGTGGCCATGATAGGTACGGAGAAACGGGCACGTTGAAGAGACTAGCATCATCAGGTAGCTCGTCGTCGGAATCATGATATTCCGCCTCAATTTCGTAGATGGTTTTTCTTGTTGGTTGCCATGATCCTCTTCGTCCAACCGCTGATAGAGAAGCGGGAGATGTTTGTGTAGACTGACCAAGACTTGAAGCTGATATGGTTTTGTGGAGCGTTAGAGAATCCGATCGTGTTGCCAGTGTACGTGACGAAGGTATGATGTTGGCAACAGGACTCGTAAATCCTCTCTTGGAACTTGCTGCACTTGCTGATTTGACACCGTTCTCGACAGATCTTAAGTAACGACTCGATTGAGTGTGTATGGTAGCCAGAGGCGGTCTTTTCGCATTGGATGTGTTGGGCGTCTTGTTTTCCTTGCTCTGATAGGCCTTTATGCGCTCTTCTGCTTGGGTATTGTGTTTTTCGTCTTCGAGGTTAATCTCTTCAAAGTGCATGTTTCCACTTGAAAAATCCTCCGATGCTGGAAGATCCAATGCAGACAAGCTCGTAGATGATTTCGATGAATGCGAGTCTGTCAATTCGGGTGGTGAACCAGGCGCACTCGCAAAGGTGGTCATATTAGTTGTATTAATGTTTGACATATATGCTGACAAGTGAACGGCAAGCTGGTTCGCATCTAATGGTACATGCTCAGAGATTCCTGATAACTGATTCTGGCTCGAGTGTAATGATTGTGATTTGGATGGTTCGAATAATGCGCGTTGGCGACGGAGGTTGGGTAAATTAGGGGTCCGTTGATGTTTATGAACCGGAATATCTTGTCGTAGATGTGATTCAACAATGCGCTCGTCCTCTTCCAATATTGTATATACACTGTGATTGATCGTAACGAATGTGTTGTTCGACCTTGTCTCTACTACGTGTCTCCGACCTACAGGTGCCAGATTTAAGTCAAAGTTGAGCAAAGCCGGATTCCTCGCACGTAGAGGATCGACTGCGACAACCCCGTTGTTGACGCACTTGATTGGAAGACTTGTCGGGCCTGACATGACCGCTGCTCCGCTTGAATCACGATAGGATGATGGTGGTGCCGCCACTATGGTCGGGCTAATCTGTACTGGGTGTAGAGCGATCATTCTGCCAGGGAATTTTACTTTGGTGAAGCTTGAAAGTCTTGATTGCCAGCATCCACTGGCAGCTGCTGATAGGTGTAGTTTCAAAGTTTAGTGAAGAAGCCATAATCCGGTCAACAACATGGAAAAGCCGTCATGATATCGGTCGAATATGCCTTTTTCTTTCTCGAGCGATGGTGCGCGTCGTTTATCCGTCCTTTAGTTATAACATATATGGTCGACACTGCTGTGCTTGCAGTCTCGAAAGTCCCCAAGTTCGCGACATTACAGTGGATGTACTGAAACAGCAGCGGTTGCGGAACAGGTCATGGCTTGACCAGGCCGAGCCAATCCGTGGTCGAAGTGCGTGGTCGGGAGATCGGCCGCTAAAATTGGGTGGTATGATTGGCTACTTTAACAAATTTGATGTTTGCAAGAACAAGTTGGTCTGGAGAAAGGGTGGGTAGTGTTTGAGCGTATCCCAAGTCAAACATTCGTCAGCGGTATCTGACACCTTCGAAGTCGGATGTGGACAGCTATCCAAGCTTCGTGTTGCCTCTGGCAAGCCTTTCAAGTAATGTACTGCGAATGCTAGCAAACTAGGCAAATCCAGTCAGGCAGGAAGAGGCAGGCACGATCGAATAAATTGGCTGCGAAACCGGCACCGCACTCGGACGAAGAGGGATGAGGATCAGTGTCGATGATCGATGTGTATCTGAGGTTCACGCACACAACTGTGGTTGCCTCCATGAGAACGTGTTCTCTCACTATCAAGGAGTACGTAGGTAATTGAGAGCCCACCACAGCAGATTTCAATATTTGTAGTGATCTAAAGACTCAAAACATGAACCAACCAACCGCTCTACAGACTGCGTTCCCAGGTCCAGATGGTGTTCTGACCGTTCTTTCAATTTCCAAAGCCAGTCCAGCACTGACAGATACTGAGAACGTTTTGAAGTAAGAACCCGTAACATGGCAGCTGCTGCCACACACGAAACCTGTGGTCGTGTAATTATCACCTGGCATTGGTTTTGATGTTGCTGCAACGTACTCACCACGAGCTCGATGAGTTGTTGGCTCGTATCAATCAACATCTTCTGAGTCGGCCGCTTGCTGCTAGGCATATTCATACAATATTGGTGCATCTTCATTGCCGTCTCCTGAAAGCATTCAATCAACGTTCGTAAAACGCGCAATCTGTCATTGAGCTTCTGGTCGAGCAATATACTCTGTAGTTGAATTCTCATTGAGGATTCTAAACGTCGTTTGAACTTCTCACCTGCACGGCCATGTAAGTCAACTGTCAACGCGTTGGCCACAACATTGTCCTTCCGTACTCGGTCTTTGCTAACCTGCAGCGTTTCCGTGTCTATATGCAAGCCACAGAACGGAAAAGACGTGGCGTCGTTTGCTCGTGGTATTTGAGCTCCGTCCACCGCTATGTCAAAGTTGGCAAGGCTCTTTTCTGGGTGGACAGCAATGCCATAATCAGCGTCCCCTTCCTTCATAGCCCGCACAAAACGTGCAGCCTGCTCGCGCTCAGTGGTGATCAACATGAAATCATCAATGATACGTAACAACAGGGACCGGTCGGGAGTCAGGAAACGAAGCCGTTTCCTTTCAAAATCGTTGTAGAAGAAGGTGCACAAGAGGCTACTCAAGATGGATCCCTGAGCGATTCCCGCTGACTGTTGGTAATGTTTATTGTTGATCTTGATTATGCTGCGCTGGATATGCTCTTCCAGAATATCTTTGGCCTCCGCAGCTGAGATCAGGTGAGAACGATCAGTGTTGGCATAAACGATGTTATTTCTATTTGTCACCAAATCGCAGTTTGAGCCAGCAAGTTGCGGTGAATGTCCAGAGGGACTAGCTCTCTTGCTGAATGTAAAAAATGGCTTCGATTTGCCCCAACGACCAGGCGCCCTGCCTTCGACATGGCTTGTTACACAGTATTGCTCATGCTGGAATATTTGCTTCACCAGATCTAGGAGTTTGGCTTGTGGGATGCTGTCAAAGGCAGACCGGATGTCGACTTTGACAAAGAACAAAGGTTGTCTCCTTACCTTCGATAGTTGTGTCCTGAAAGTCGAAAGCTTCGAATGCAAGTCCTGGGTCGAAAAAGAGCTCGACATGAAAACGCCTGAATTCTGAGTTCTTTCATAGTTGAAAATGCTGAATATTGGTTGAAGCTGTGCATTGATGCTCTGGCTAAGTAACCGCTTTCCATTGACAATCTTCACACTTCGACGTTTCAGATTGATGATGGATCTCGTCCCTACATCTTTTGGTAGAAGGCGCAGGTTGCTGTACTCTAGTTTTCGTGACGACCAAGTGTCGTCAGTATTCACACCAGAAACTGCCACAAATTTGCTTAACTTAGCTGACCGCAAACATGGTTGACACAATCGATCCCAGACATCGTGCCGGAAGTACAACAGCTTGTTTCTGTGTATTCCACTCTCTGTGACGTAAAAGTTCGAGTTGATCAGCGGGACAAGAAGAGAATCAAAAACAAAGTATACTAGCTCATAAAGGAGCTCTTCCCGTTTCGCCTTGTCTGTCGCTGCTAGGTTCATACTGGCTTTGAGATTGCTAGGTACTAACCATGAGATAGATTTTATTTTGAGGTTCTGTACGAGTTGGTGGAGGCTGGTGCTCTCGAACCTTCTCATTCTGACGAAGCTATCAACATGATCTAGTATAATTTTCCAGTTCTGACCACCTTCCAGGTCAGTGCCGAAGGTATCGCGTGGAAGAAGACTGACTATTGTTGCTCGACAGAAACTCGAAACCTGACTAGGAAGAAGTGTATACGGCAGCAGGGACGAGTCTTCTCCTGAGTTCTTGGACGAGGTTACTGAAGACACGAGCGGCGAAGAAACTTCCAGCTGAGTGCGAAAAGGGTGTTTTTGGTACTTGGTGAGGTGAAGGTTGGGGGTTTGATGTGATATGGTAGAGTCGGGTTGAGGTGGTGTCAATACTGTGAGGGGACAGTAGTGAGAAATGAGTTGAAAGTACGAACATCGAGTGTGCCGGTGTCGAAGTTTCTGAATTAGATCCAGAGGCCCTCCACGTAACCTCCTTGGTAGCCGACCTGCTCGTCCTTGCTGGACCCATTCGCGTTCGTTCTCACGGTACGTATAATCCCTGAATGGTTGCGTTGTCTCTTTCCGATCCACCGCTGACGTGAATACATTATGAAGCTTGAATTGTTTCGGAAACACATATTTGATCAAGATTGTGTCCTGCTCGACAGGTTTGATCTTTGCCAACCGATTGAGGATGTGACTTGATCTTAAGCCAAAAACTATGGTGTCGTTCCGGTTGAAAGAAGGCTTACCATACAATATACGACTCCGCACTAATGTGATTGAACCAGCTTTTCGCACAACAACATGATCAGCATCTTTAGACGTTTGATCATCTTTGGTCAATCCCTTTGTCGCTTGCTTTCCTGATACAACGTCATATATAGGAATGCCACTTAGCTGGGAATAGTTGCCACTGCCGTTCTCGACCTTCAAGAAAACGCTATAGTCGAGTAGCAGGCTTGATAGTATGGTATCTGCATCGTGTCCTAACAAGGTCATGATCTTTTGCCATACAGGCAGTTTCAAGGTTTTGAGAGAGGCATTGTCGTAGCGCTGAACGATTCCAGGTAGGAATGTATCGCAGGTCTCGATGCGGTTAATGGAAGTTGTGATCGAGCGTTCTAGACCATGACACAAAATGTGGTTGGGTTTCTTGGGATACTTTCCATGTTGCTTAAAGATAGTCCATACCACAAATTCGACAATCTGCATCAAACAATCAGCATTAGCCTTATAAATCGTTTCCATACTAACCTCGTCGAAGCCGCACTGCTGCGTGGTAGCAGTGTTCCTGCGTGTAGCCCTCTGGGTTTGTGTGAAGTCCACCAGTTCTTTCCGCCTGTCGAAGTTGAGGTCTGGCGAGGTCCTTGCGGAACCACAAAGGAGGGTTGTTGTGAGGTAATTGTCCAATTCCGGATCTTCGAATTTCAGAGATAGGAGTCGGCGCCTTCGCACTCGTGACGCTGTTGGCAAGCTTGTCAGGAGAAAGTCTTTCAAGGCTCGCACTTCATCATAGCAACGGTTCAGTAGCGGCTGTGCAGCCTGATGAGTCCTCGAAGCCTGAGCACTCTCGTGTCCATCCTCAACTTTCGTTCGTTTTGAAGTCTTAGCATCACCGATATGCACTCGTTTTCGCTTCTTCATGGTGAACAGTGATATCTGGCCATGACAATCTGCTCTACTCGATACCCTGACCTTGTCATATGCAGAAGCCAAGGTTGCGGGCCTTACGATTGCCAAGTATTGAGGATAAGATTGGTTACTGCTTTGCCATCCATGCAAGTCTGAAACAACATTCTACACGCTGCACTGTATGGTTTCTTCGGAACATAATTTCAAAAGTAAACAACAAAGTTCTGCATTCTTAGTCCAAGCTGTAAAGTCTGACAGATTTCCACACTTTCGTGGCAAGGTCAAGGAAGCAAGATCCATACAAGTAGACGCGTCAAATAATGTTTGCCCAGGGTCCAGAGGAGGTTTGGAGGCGTCCGGAAATGGACACGTCGGATTGGGCAGCGGCTTAGGTTGGTTCTTCTAGTAGTACCTTATTAGTGCCGCGGCGCCGGCTAAGTCTAGGTACTGTAATTAGACTAGTCTACAAAGGGACCATCGCTGTCAATGTCGCTTCATGCCTACTGCAACTAGAGAACCGTGAATACTGACTGTAGCACAACACGTTGCTTGTCTGTCAGCACCGAAATCACTGCCAGTATAGCATCCTCGCCTTCCGTCTGATCTATCCGCAACATTCGACCGATTCCTCCTCCGCGAGCCTGCATCAACCCAACCAGATCGTGTTCTAAGTGCCGAATAGGTCGCTCACGTTGCTTGGCGATTGTTCTCGATTGTTCTTGTTTACAGGACTCGTAGTGGGATTTGATGCAAGAGAACGCTATAAAAAGAAGATACTAATAGGCCCCAGACAGTACTTATAACTTCGAAAGTGAAGAGGTGGAAAGGCAGTCGTTTAATGAAACTCATCCGCTTGGTGGCAGCGAGGGAACCACCAACGGCATGAGCGCAAACTGTGTACACCAGCCAGGCTAAATCTTCACAAGATGATTCAGTTGTATCGCGTTGAAGTGGCATTGACATTGATTTGGGGATTAGCCTAAACACTTGATGAACTTCAGGCCTCGATCGGGCCTATTCAACAATGCCCGCTGCAGCGCCTGTGGCACCCGATTACTACGCAGGATACGACTGTCGACTCTCAGAGAATTCTCATGCGGATCCTACTGACCAGGCACAGAGAACGCAAGCAGACACTCCAGATCGATCGAAGTTCTTGCTCCCCGCAACGACATATAACCAGTCACCACAAGCTACTCGAAATCGCACCTTGTCACTTTCCGGCAACCTCTCTCGTATAGACACTTCAATTAGCCATCCACCAACCAGAAATCGAGCTATACAAAATCAAATTCCTAATAACCCCGATGACTTTTATCGATCGAGCCTCACGTCACCAACCCTTCACCAGGACGCACTTCGAACGACAGGCGTGCAAGTCTATCCACGGTCCGACAGCGGAAGCAATGGTAATATTTCGGCCGGTTGGTCCGCTGAAGAGTCAAGTTTGTATCCAAAACAAGATGAGGAGCTGCCTCGCAGCACATCAGGCTCAAGAGGAAGAAAAGCGTCTGTCAAGAATCTTGTAGCACAGATAAACGCATTCTCAACAGAGGAGTTACCACCCTTGCCTACACAGCGACTATCAAACACAGCCCCTGCTCGCAATGCAAGTTCACCATCATTAACATTTACACCACACTCCACAAGAGCAGGATCTCAGAGATTTTCGAATTCCACAACGGCCAGCAACATTGATTTGAGAAGTTCCGTGACAGAAGCCGCTCAGCAGAGAAAGCCTTTGTTCGGAGAGGTCATGCTCGATACAAATCAGCCACACTCACCCGGTTATGGCATTTTGAATTCGAGACGGAGAGCTGGTTCTGAAAGCTCATCTATGCACGGCTCTAGTTCGGTACTGCCTCACCAACAGTTGAACAACCAATTTTTCTTATCACCCGAGAGATACAGCTTGTCTGAACAGCGACCCGAGCACCGAAGAGCGAACAGTGACTTGCCAAGGTCATTGTATCAGGATGACAAAATGTTTGATCGAGGAGATATGCTTTCCTTTCCCGGGTCAGTACGGAAATCGCCAATGGTATCCCGCATACCAGTGAGCACGCGGCGAATGAGTACAACCTCGGATTCGGGAGGGTCAACACCACACTTCCAGGCAGCCTTGTCACCTGACAAACGACATGCAAACAGTGACTTTAATTCAAATACCACAAGAGCTCGGGATACGAAGTCCTCTTTATCTGAGGATCAGCCAAGTCGAGGGAAAATAACCTCACCTGGCCGCAGAGGCAAGCCCTCCGACATCCCACAACCCTCTTTGCGTACAAGCAGTAAGGGTACTTCACTCCGCGCGAATATAATCGCTCCACCCCCAAAGATTTCGCCGCCACTGCGAAGTTCCCGTCCCCGTGTACCTGTCTCAAATACCTCTACAACGACATCGAGAACCAAAATGGCAGAGAGGTTTGATGCAATGCAAAAGCTCAACAGCAGAAAGAGTGCGTCCCAACCTCGACCATCAAAACCCCCAGAGTTGACAGATGTTGATATGAAAGCGAGGCGACTAAGGATCACCCAGGCCTTAACCAGATCTCGTGACAGCGAAGAGTTGAGGAGTGACTATCGTAGTGATCAGCAAAGGGAGCTTGGCCGAAGTCGAACCACATCGCCACGTCCTGCTTTGAACATAACAGGAGATCTGTCGTCTAGCTTAGCAGATTCACAGGCAATTCATATCAACGCTGGGATAAGCAAATCCCAGAAGGAGGGCTTCTTTGACACGCAAGACGATCGCAGAGACTACGTAATGCACAGTGCATCACAAAACGTGTCTCACGAAGACGCAATGAGCCACTTTGATGCAGATTCACCAACGCTCGGCCACGATGAGCCATTTGAGAAGCCAACCATGCAATTGCAGACGAACTTCGTCCGGCGCAACGTCAGCGGCGAACCGGCATCGGCCGTGACATTAGCGACAGAGGCTACGGATATTGATCCGGAGCCTCAGGAGAACACGATGCCGTCCTTGATAAGCCATGACTCGGAAACCCGCGCCGTAAGCCCAGCGCATCGCAACCGTTTTCTACGAGCTGCAGATGAGTACTTCGACCGTACAGACGCTGAGTCGGTGAATCTGATCTTCAGGAACACGACATACCTTGATGATGATGAAGCAATTCAGAAGGGTTACATGCCAAGTCTCGCAACAGAGAATCCCCTGCCCGAAGAAGACGAAGTCGAACATCATAATCGAGATTCTTGGTTGTCGTCAGTACACGACGAAATTGATTGCGCAGAAGATTCTATCGCTCATGATAATCAAAGCATGTCTAGCTCCCGTCAGATTTACAAGAATGAAGAAGAGCAATTGAGCAACTCAGAATATCAGCAGCGGGGTGACTCGTATCGCGAGACAATGGCTTCTGATGCATACACGATCATAAACATTGTGCTTCAAGAGCACTCGAGCTCAGGGATAGTCGATCAGCAATTTGCCGACGACGTCTATCAAAAAGTGCTCGAGGTTTGCCCAGAGGTGGAAGACGAAGAGAGTTATGACTCGAAGAAGATAGAAGAGTTATGCTTACAAGAAATCAGCCGTCGGGAGACATTTCAGCACTCAGCATACATGGATGAAGCTCTCCCAGCCACCAGTGACACAGTCACCGCATCTCAGCCTGGCTTCCCACAGAAGATTCGAGATCGAGCGATCGGCAATACCGAATCATCGGGACCCTCAGTCCCACATGATAACCTCCTCACTTTACCTCCGACGACATACCGAGGGCATCGTTCCAGGCCTAGCCTCGATAGTGCCGAAGACTGGGCCGAAACTTCTCCTTCAGTGAGTGATTGGATGCGATTTGTATCCGATCGTGAGTCGATGGCAGACGATTATGACAAAGACGAGCCCGCGCGGAAAGAGGACAAGGGCAAAGAAACCGAGACCCATTTGGAGAGAGATTATGTCGAGACTAATGCCAGGGTGCAGAGGACATCAACGTCGATTCCACGAATCGTGCCGCTCGACGAAAACGAGGATCTAGAGCCAGAGGAGTATGGCACTGCCATCATTCGAGCACCCTCATGGTCTCCACCACCGCCTCCGAAAGACAAGCTTCCAGGCATAGACCAAATGTCGCTTGTGGCAGGGCTTCACAGCCCCGAGTCAGGCGTGAGGAGGCCAAGAGTGCCTCATCGAGTGACTTCCCTTGGCCAGGTACAGCATCTGAGCCAGTCACAATCACAATCGAGACCAGCTTCTACTAGATCTCGTGCAGAGATCGCGCCTTGGGAGGTACAAGAGCAGCCTGGACCAGTAGTATCTCCAGAGGCACGTAAGTTCAAGCAGCGTAAGAACGTGCTCAAAGAATTGGTTGACACAGAATTTACCTATCAGCGAGACATGCGAGTCTTATGCGACATCTACAAACAAACAGCTCTTGCGGCCTTGTCGGAAGATGATATTCGGGTGCTGTTTGGCAACATCGAGGAAATCCAGCACTTTGCGCGGGACTTCCTTGCATCTTTGAAACAAGCTGCCAAGCCGTCGTATATCATGGATCGTAACGACCGTAAGCGAGAGAAACATGATAAAGTCGATGAGTTGCCTAGAAATTCCAGTTCCTCAACTCTTGCATCGAGCAAGGTAGAGGGCGATGGAACTGATATCCGGCGAGACATTGAGACCACGGTCGGCAACGCCTTTGAGGATTCTCTGGCAGAGATGGAGTCTGTGTACACGGAGTACATTCGAAATTGCCATGCAGCTAACCAAAAGCTGGCAACTCTGCAAAACTCTCCTGCAGCTCAGGATTGGCTGAAAGAGTGCAGAGATAACTCAAGCGACATCACGAATGCCTGGAACTTGGATGCATTGCTCGTCAAGCCTGTTCAGCGTATAACCAAGTACCCATTACTCCTCAAAGAGCTGGTTGACGCAACTCCAGAAGGTCACCCTGACTTGATGATTCTACGACGAGCAATGGCGAGCGTCACACAGGTCAATATACGCATCAATGAAGTTAAGAAACACGCAGAAATGTTGGACCAAGTCCTGAATCGAAAGCGCGGTCAGTCTGATGTCCGCACGGGGCTGTCGAAGGCCTTTGGCCGGAGGGCAGAAAAGCTCCGCCAGCATGTTGGAATCACCGATATGTACGAAGACCTGGAGTACGATAAGCTCCGAATTGACT
Source organism: Neophaeococcomyces aloes (assembly GCA_022813445.1). Lineage (NCBI taxonomy): Eukaryota > Fungi > Ascomycota > Eurotiomycetes > Chaetothyriales > Neophaeococcomyces > Neophaeococcomyces aloes. Next base: position 19,780 of record JAKLMK010000049.1, on the reverse strand, counting down.
ATGACAACAATTATGTACAGCTTATGGTGGTTGCTGATGATTGTGTAAAGTATGAAAGAGGTATCACTCAGTGGGTCAACAAAATGGTTGATGTCGCTACAGCTATGGAAGGCTGGGTAGACGTAGGGCACTCCCATCATCAGCAAGAGGAGAGTAAACTACGACATCTTGCTATGATTATTCGCAATGTCAACAGCATTGCTTTGCCTGACCATATTGAACACCTGCGAAAGAAAGTGATCCAACCGATGACCAAAACGGTCGATACCCTGACCAAGTTCAAGGATGATCCCAGAGGATTGCTATCTAAACGAGACAAGCGACTTGTTGATTATGCTCAAATGAAGAACAAGAAGGATCGAGGCGAGAAGGTGGACAGAAAGATGGCCGAACGAATGGATCAGTGGGAGGCACTCAACACAGAGGCAAAAGAGCGAATGAGGAAATTGCTGAGAGCGACCGCTCACCTGGTTCAAACTTGTCAGTTCCACTTGGTCCAACTGCAAATGTCATGGATGGCTATGATCCAACAGAAGTTCTCCAGTGTCATGGGCATTAATCTCAACCACCTTTTACCTCAACAGATAGAGCGTGATTGGCAGGTTGATTTTGATTACCAAGAAGCGTCGGCACTAGCCTTGGGCATCTGCAACGGGTCACTCATGATGCAAGCAGCGAACATGACAAGCTTCTTAACTCCTGCCTCGACCACGCTGAATGGTGACAGTTCACCGCGACAGCTGTCGCTGACAAGTACGAACAAGAGGTCCGTCTCCTTGCATAGCGAAAGCTCGACTGTGCCGACACTAGAGTTTGGATCTCGTCCTAGTGGGACATATTCAGGTCATACAATAGTGGAAAACCACTTGGACCGGCCATACCAGTTTGCGAATGGGAGAACGAGAGCAGTCTCAACAACCTCGGGCAAATCACCAAGAGGCCCTGATCCGACAAGCCGTTCATCGACAAATACAAAGCACACATCTGCTAGTGCAAATTTCGCAAGACCCGGCACCAGTCCTGGCATACCTCAAGAAGTTTTTCCGCCGCCTGGATTGAGCGTTGACTTACATTCCCCTCTCATGAGCCCTTTCCAGGTGCAGACGCTTTCTGAGCGACCAGTTTCAACCTCAACATTTTTCTCCGCGGCACCAGGACTGCCGCATATGCAACCGGCGCAACGCAGCGCCACATCGAGCGTCTTTTCCTCCGCGTTGCCAATGTCAGATTCTCCAATAGCAGAGCGATATCCAGTCGATACTCCAGGCAGCGAGCCACAGGTCCTTTTCACAGCAGCCAGCGTATACGAGTTCAATATTGATCGGGCACGCCGCGAAGCTGGGTTCCCTTACCTAACATATGTTACTGGCGAAATTTTCGATGTCATTGGAGAACGAGGGGAATTGTGGCTAGCCAAGAACCAAGATGATCCTCAAAGACAGATAGGTTGGATATGGAACAAGCATTTCGCGAAACTTGCTGAATACTAGTTTCAGATGTGTATGCTATGGGTGTTTTTCTTCTTCTTCTCGCGCGATATGGTTGACGGACTATTAAGACTATAGCGTCCGAGGTATTGGACATGGGCGTATCATTGGCATGGAGGGATGATGACTGACTGACTTATTTCGCCTTCCAGTCTTGGGTGGGTTATGTAACGGTATTTCGTTGAGTCGGCTGCCATAGGGAAGATGAATTGTGTGTTTTACATATCAAGTCTAGAAGCGTTCAAGCGAGGTCGAGCACATTGGCTCAAGAACGGCTTGACTAAGTCAGATGTAGAGCGAGTGGACGATAGCGTTTCCACATGGGTAAAACTATGACATTCAGCAGTACAAATACCATCTGTATACCTTCACTGTGCAGCAGGCACATTCATGGTGGGGTTACTGTAAGCGGTTGAATGTGCCAAAAGTGGTCAAACTTTCGGCTTTGTATTGCCTTCGTGCGTAATGTGATAGCCGATGACGCTACCAACCACCCACCTGGTGCACAGTGGGCAATCGACGGCACCATACATCACAACTTTGAAACAGCCTTGATTGGTTTCTGCATCTGTGAATTGTCACAAAATCCGCCTTGCCATTGTCACTGCCAACTTGGCACGCTTCGACACACTTGGCTCGCAGACCTCGGTCCATGATGCTGCAGATGCAGTATAGGACGACCTCGAAGCACCTACTATAGAATAGCAGACGTGCCAACCACGTAATACCATTTGAGACTGTCCAGACAAAGAAAGAGAGATATGCCTGTTCATCCCTTCGGTGGACATCTGAGCAAGCACTTGGGCCGCTCGGTAACAACACCCTTCCTTCTATCTTTTGAATACAGATCTTTGCATACCTTGACACTTGCATCTACTCGTCGCAGGCACTTCACAAGCCATACAAACTCTGGAGGGTCCAAAGAGTGTCTGGTTGTCTCTAGACGTCTGAACCTTGCTAACAATGGCGGTCCACAAGCTTGCTCCTGACGACGCATATCTGAGCTGTAAGTTTGTCCAATCGCAAAGATGTAATGGCACTGACAAACTCACGCAGACTACGATATAAGATGTGCCACCCCCAATCACGACAAGTCACCTTGACTCTGACGGTTCGCAGTAACAAAGGAAGATATAGATGTATTGAAAAATGACTGGCTTACAGACAATGTACGATGGAAGGTACACTGGAGACTGCTCGCAATGAGGCTAACAATACCAGGTCATCTCATTCTGGCAAGAGTAGGGCGAAGCGAATCAAAGATACCTTGAATATCTTTCTAACGACGGTCCACAAACAGATACCTCGAGCGTGAATTCCTCACAGAATTCAAAAACTCTAAAATCGTCCTTCTCCGTCCGACGATGTCCTTCATGCTCATGAATGCCGACGATCCTCAAACACTCAAGGTATAAGACAAATGGTTGTATATGAATCTAGAATGCCTCATAACTCTACTTAGGAAGCTCTTCCCGACTTCTCCCAAGTAACCCACATCTTCCTCCCTGTCAACGATTGCAACAACGTCGAACTTGCCGAAGGCGGCTCACATTGGTCCCTCCTCCTTGTATCCGTGGTCGACGGCGTAGCTTTCCACTACGACTCTCTCAGCAACCAAAATCGCGACAACGCCGCTATAGTTACAGAAAAACTGAGCCGTCTTCTCGGCCCGCGCATGCGATTTATCAGTCTAAATGATACGCCGCAGCAGGAGAACGGCAGCGACTGTGGTGTGTACGTGTGTCTGATAATGAAACATTTGTTGCTCAAGAGACTGTTGATGGTCAGGACGAACGAGAAGGTCAGTATGAGTATGGGCGGGAAAAAGATTGACGCCAGGGAAGGGAGGAAAGAGATGTTGAGAATCATCGAGGAGAGGAGGCGGGAGGGTGAAAGACGGAGATCGTAAGTTATTTGCTCCTGAGAAACGTCGACATCAATACGAGCTAGGAGTATCTCCCAGAAACTAACGAGGTGTACGTACAGACTGAGCAAATCTCCCGGACCTGGAATGAAGTCGAGGAGTCCGCCGAGGATAGATTCCCCGATGGAATCGGAGAAAGCATAATCGAATAATCGACATACACGCCCTCTCGTGTACCACATACGTTGCAGCCGTGGCTACGAGCACTGTGCTGATGTAACGTATTCCACCGGAGTACAAGCTCCACAGCGCTTGACATGTTTCTTATGCAACACCAACAAGATGAGCGCAAATCAATGTTCGTTAGCGTTCAAGAGGAAGAGGAGGATGCGAATGCGGATTCGGATAAACATGGATGACATCGAGGCCCATGTTTTTCGTTAATGTACTGTAAGTCATTCTATGCCGAGCTGTTATGTAGTGTTATGCAAGTAACCACTACGGCACTGAACGGTTGTATGTCGGAATGATTACGATGGCTACGAACTCCAACCATGTATATATGTACTCTTTACGGCAGTGGTTGTTACATCGATACACCTTTCACTTTACCGGTTCTATTCGTTGTTATGTCTTACCTCGAGGTTCAATTTACATCTTGACGACTCGGAGTATTGTAGAAATGGCCTGATGATAGATGGCCACACAGGTATACCTCCCTCATTTCTGTGAGAGTTCGGAGAGGGCAGGTTGCCCCACTATCGACAATACAGCTCAATGTTGAGCAATGCCCTTTTTGGTACTCAATTCGGAGTCTTGTATGCGATTCAAAGGCACCTCGATCAGCGGTGCACGTTCTAGGTAAGCCCAGCTGGAACCGAGTTACAGGGATAGAATCCACGGGTACAAGGCCAATACTGACAAGCCTTGTTAGCGTGGAGTCGGAACATGGAACCGGCCTCGGCCCTTCACGCGTTTTCTCCGCAATGCCATGAAGTGGTCCTCTCTACAGACTACACGTCTCGCTAAGCTTGGATAAGCCTTGACAAGCTTCGAGCATGAGTATCTCTACACTTCCCTTGTGTGGACTAAAGTCACTTGAGCAGTGGCAGCGACATCCTATTTGGGATATGAAGCAGCGGCAGCCCGTGCCTCCCAGAATGGTGATACTTCTTTCCTTTGTTTCAACCAACGACGCTGCTTGAAAGCTGCGCATGCTCAGCCATTAAAGACTTGCACTTTCACATTGGAGCTGTTGTTGTGTTCCAATCCTACACAGTTTTCCAAGCGAGCTGAAACTTATACTTCACAAGGAATATCATCTGTTGGGCTGCATCAGCTCTGCTGACCATGGCTGTGAGTTCGAACTTCAAAGGTTGAGTGATTGAAAAGGTATATAGGATAGTGAGTATGTCTTGGGAGACTTCCTGCCACAACCACCACAGAAAATTCGAGCAGTTCTCGACTTCAAGCATTGGAAATAATCTAGCTGAAGGTTAACGATCAGGGAAGATGCCTATCAATCAGTAATGTCAACTCTTGATGAACTGCTGGTGTTCGTCACTAATTGTCTTGACAGGGAGCTTGCTTACCGTCAAGCAGCCGTTGCTGAGGTTTATTTCAAATCAGCAAACTATATCTTCTTCAGCGACAATAAGGGATATCTGCGATTCGTCCATTTCGCCGACAAGTCGAAAACACCGGATTACCAGTATGTCCAGCTTCCTGCAGAAACGGAATGAAACGAAGCCAGCAAAGTCTATGCAGGAAGAGGTCCAGTCACCGCTAAAGAGCACGACGGCCGATTGATGGTCTACATCATCGGCAACGACGACTATCTCAAAGAATACGTCCTCGGTTCCAACGGTTGGGAACAAGGTTCCCTCATCACCAAACACGAACACGACTTCAAAGCTTCCAAGGACAGTGTGTTAGTGGCTCTTCTTCAGCCACACAGGCTCCTATTCAATAGTGCAGATACATCACCGGGCAAGAACCCAAAACTCTTCACCCAGATTACTTGGAGTCAAGCAAACAACTGGGATAAAGGTGTACAGCTCGGTGATCTCACGGCATTTAGCGAGGTCTAAGTTTGAATCAGGAAATTATTCAGAAGGAGATTTTGCAAAAGGAATTTACAATGGTCATAACCAACAACGCTCTCTGCTTGTTGTTTTCTTGACTACAGTTATAAACGATACGTTCTTTGCTTACAAGTTCCTTACTTACAGTCATACAAGACCGCTAGCTTTGAACTTCCTTGTTTTCCGTTTGATCGCTTACGTTGTCACTACAGTCCTTTTCCTCGCTTCGGACAGGACACCACAACTGTCGCCCCGAAAAATCGCTTCATCAAATGCATGCTTGTAACTTTTCCGCCGGCTGCAACACCTTGGACTACTATACATCTCAATGGAACTCGAACTCACAAATCCCGGCTTTCGACATCCTTGAGTTGCAACCCATACGTGCGTTGTCTGCATAACACACAGCAAAGAAGTGGTGTTGCTAATGCAGGATTCAAAGTAGCCTCTCCCAGCATGCCATACCGTAGGTACTGTAAGTACGAATTTTCCCACTGTGATCCGCCTGAGGCTCTTCCTACCTTACCTAGGTAGGTACGTATCAAGTACGTACCTATGTCCATTGGATGCGTACCTAAAGCAACGAACCTTCAACAACCCCCCTCCTACAACAATACAGTGATAGCGGACGGAAACCATATTTGCCATCGGGATTCACACGTACCTCTCCGACCCCCATAAACGTGTTTACTAGACAGGCGTTTTGATGGATGACTTTCGCACTCAGTTAGCTACTTTCGTATCTGCTAATTACCACCGTAAAGAGACAGGCCCGTTCTTATGCTGATAATGGCTGATATGGTCGATTGAATGATTTATACAGATGAGGAAAATTGGACGTTTTTATAAGGACTTCTGAATTTGAATTTTACAATATTGTGAATTCGTGTGTGATAAGGAGATAAAAAGATGGTAAAAGGCATAGAAGAATACGGCAAAGGCTACCTATTCAAAACTTCAAACAGATACGTGTGACAGGATGCCGGTCACGCGATTGCGAATAGACGCGACACACATTCCAAAGGCGAGTGCTATGAACGAACGATGAGGTGGGGGCCTCCGCGGCTTGACAGGTAGGATCGCTGCTCTTGCGGCCGCCTCGAAAACCTCGCGAACGCCCTCACCCGTCTTTGCAGAGCACTCGATGTAACTCTTAGCTCCAATCCTCTTGCGCAGAGCCTCTCCCTCCGTCAACGAGATTGAGAGATTGTTGTCCGTGACACCGCTGTAAGGTCGAGGCTTTTCTCCCTCGTCTCTCCCATCTTCCATGCACCCAACGAGAATAATGGGTTCGCGAGGACAGAAGTGCCGAACTTCTGGTATCCACTGCGTTGAATTTAGCTTATTCGGCATATCTGCATTGTGAAGAATGGCTTTGTTCTGACTGACTTACCTTCCTCTCGATGTTCTCATAATTCCAGCGCTTCATGAGAGAAAAACACATGAGGATGACATGGGTGTCTGGATAACTCAACGGCCTGAGGCGGTCGTAGACTTCAACTGCAGCAGTGTCCCAGAGTGCCAATTCGACATGCTTGCCGTCAACTGTGACATTGGCCAAAAAGCTCTCGGAGACGGTGGGTGGTGTATATACCTCAGGAAAACAGTCCTTGGAGAACCTCGTAAGCAATGCAGTTTTTCCGGAGGCAGCATCTCCGACGACCACCAGCTTTCGTCGTTGTCGTACGGCAGGGCCACCACGTGAAACATCACCGGAAACGTTACCGGACGAGGACATGAGTCGCTGCCACCATGATGGGGGCCTGGAATGAGTCCTTGGATTCGTTGCAGCTGTGGAGGTTCCTAATGTTGACAAGTCTTTCTTCTCTGGTTGCGGACGCGATGACAGGCTTGGCTGTGGACTGGCAGAAGGGACTAGAGTTACAGTGTCTTCAAGTGGCTTGACGGCAGTCACCAAACTCGCCTGGTCAGCATCTTGATAGCTTTGCATTTTGGTAGGATTGTCTTCGACTTGACTTCGTTTGTCGTGAGGGTGTCTTATATTCACAAGGGCTTATCGATATTCTTTATAATCAATAATTCGATCATCGAGGTCGAAGTGCGTGTCACTGATGATAAAGAAAGAAAATCCAAAGACAGATTCCTCGTCACCGCTGCCTAACAGTCTCGTTGGCTAGGCCACCAACCTGCTCATGAAGAACAGACATTGTCAATTGCACATCTGAGCAATGCTGTTTGAAGGCTGTCTGACATGGCGCACGGCCGATCGGGCCCGTGCTAGGTAAGTACTATCTACAACCACTTGGCAAACATCAGCAGTCTACAAAAGTACTTTGAATGTGATACGGTAATGTTTGCTCAGGCGTCCATAAGTGGAGTTCAAGTTGCTACAGAAGAACCGGCGCTTCGGGGCGAAATGACCAGGATTAGATTTTCTAAATCCACCGTAGCATATTTGGTATCTACCTTACCTTAGGCTTGCACGTACTGATTTCTTGATCCTTCAGTACTAATAACGATGCAGCTCTAGTTGCATCCTGACCACTGCTGCTAGCATGCCAAAAAGAAAAAGAAAAGGAACAGAATGACGGGTACATCGCCGAGGAGTTCTATCAAGTCTTTCTAAATTGGGGGGTGCACATCCAAGCTTATGCTAGTCATTCACAGCTCCTCAGCCTTCTCACATAATCCTCCCAGGTGGACTTGCAACCAGCATCAAGTCCCAGCAGCCGATCATCTTCAGCTTGACGACTCTCCGCTCCTTGTCCATAATATTCATACTCTCTCACCAGTCGGACCGTGTCACCTATTTCATCCGCTATCGTCTGAGGCATGGATACCTTGAACTGCTCTAGCGTCACTTCGGAGTAGTGACAAGGCTGCCCTGCCACTTCTGACATAATCCGAACCATCTGCCGTGGACTGAGCCATTCCGCTACAGCCTGGAAGCTTTCCCCATCAACTGTGGTTGGAAAACGAAGGCCAAGCGAAAAAACGGCAGCCACGTAGATACCTACGTCGGTCGTTGCGTCAACGAGAGGCACCCGAGTTTGACTTTCATCCCACGGATAGGCCATGACTCGATCTTGCCCAATACCCCCCTTGATCAAGCGGTCGAAATTCTGCATAAATGCTCCAGCCATAACGTGGGTGCTAATGAAAGAGCCATGTTTGATACCTTCGATGTAGCGTTGTACTTGAGCTTTACTGTCAAAATGCAGAGCGTGCTTGATGTTTCCGGCCGAGATGTCAGCGATCGCTGGCAGACTAGACCAGATCAGGTGCCGCACGCCCGAGGACTTCGCAGCGTCAGCTACGTTCTTCCCTTGCTGAACTTCAGTGTCTGAGGACATGGACTCCCAGAAGTTGGTCGAAGCAAACACGGTGTCGCTGCCAGTCATCGCAGCACAGACAGATTTTGGGTCGTTGAGATCAGCCTCCACCCATTCGATATCACGACGTAAGTCCGGTCGTGAGCGGTCTCGAGTTACTCCTCGGATGCGGTACACAGCTGAAAGTGTCGGGTGTTGCTTGATAGCATCGATGACGCCGCCGCCTTGCTGGCCAGTAGCACCGAAGACAGTGATGATACCTGGCATGCTTGCAGCAGGTATCGATTAGGATCTCAGGGAACAGCAAAGCCTACCTTAGAAAGATTGCAAATCATGATGAAACTTCAGCTCTACATGGAACTTGCTCGTTGTTTGTATCTCCCAGTGTCGATTCCTTCTCACACATAACGTGGCCAATACTTCACGAGTTGTGACGACTCCACGGCATAGCAAGTCGGTCGGCTGTGATGCACCCGGTTATTGTTGATTGAGACGGGCTCTCTATACTGTAGAGAAGTCAAGGAGTCTGATTACAGCAATTCTAGTGGTCGTTTCCAAATTAATCTAGCTAGCGTGAGGCTTGATGTGTCGTCCGAGTCGGGCACCGGAACACATCATTACCGACCTAGCAGGAATTGAATTGGCACTACAGCACTGCATGTGAGCATCGTGCCCACCCTGCCAGCGCTTCCACCTACCGCTCCTCTTCTCCCTCCCCCTCATCCTCCACCACCTCCTCTGCTTCTGCATATCCCTCATATGCCACCTATTCGACTTCTCCATCATCTCCTTCCACCTCTGCCACTCCCTCTACTTCCTCCGCCACATAAGCGACTTCTTCTTCTTCTTCTTCTTGGCCATATTCTCCTTGTACCTCTTCCACTTCTTCCACTCCCTCCTCATATTCCTCTCCTTCGGCCTCGTACGCTTCCTCGTCTTTCATCGCGTATGGTTTTGTCTGAGACATGTGGGGAAGCGCCCCATAGCCAGTCCGTACCATCGGTGCCGTGCTCGAATTTCCCAGTCAACACACGCGTTTACCACCTTCCATGTTATCCGACCAGTGGTACGAAAAGTACTGTATCGTATGATCATCAGTGGCCTCATCCATGTTGACCCTCACATTGATCCGCCTTGCATTGCACGGAGCGCATTTCCATCGTCCCGTTCTAGGGTTTAGCAGATACGAGCGTCATCACCGAGTATCTGTGCGGTTTCTGTGCATGACACATTGACGTCTAGTTGTCGAGCAAGTTGAGGACGAGTCGTGCGACGCCGCGAAGGATGAATTTGTCTCAAACTCTGGCTCTCCATGATGATGGCGCTCTTCGAAGCGTCAGGATCATCTAGGTTGACATTTGGTGACAACCTCTGGTTTGAGAATGCTTGTGTGGGCGAGATTGGACGGCCTCTCGTAGATATCCTGCATAGATTTGTCCTGCAGTACCCTGCTCATGCAACTGACCCTGGTCGAGACCGCGCAGATGTACTTGCATGTCAAATTGTTGGGAAAAGCGGTTCGATTCATCCAGAAAAAAGACGTCAAGGATAACGCCTGATGACAAGCTCCTCATGTTTGTCATTACTTCACATCTACTAGCTAGATCAAGTTGATCCAAAGCTCTGTACAACGGAGGTAAATGATTGAAGGGGTGAGTCCTTTCCTGAGGCTGCCTGAACTCAAAACCGCATAAGAGTGAACCATTGGTATGCCGTTACCCTCGAACATAATGCGCAGTAGAGAGGTGCAGACATCTAAAATTGTCCCTCAGTATTGCCTTCACCCATACTCTTGCTGCCACTGCTTCCACTTTGAATGGCACCAAGTATGCCATCCATGTAGGGGGCGCCACTCCATTTCTGATGCGTAAGCACATCGACACCAAGGGCCTTTTCACGTTTCTGTACCAGGTTGACGTATGCAAGCATACCCTCGTCCTTGAACTTGGTTGATAGCTCAGAGGTAATTGCAGCTGTCGAGTGTATGCCAGCAAGCGATATAAGTTGCAGGATGAAGCCGTGTTTGGCAATATCCCAGATGAACGATTTAAGTGCTGCATCATCAAATCCATGACCCATCCAGTTGAATGAGGGACTCAGATTGTAGACAAACATCTTGCCAGGAGCCTTCTCGTGTACTTCCTTTGCAAAGTTCGCTGCTTCTGATACGTTTGGGTCACCAGTCTCGACCCAGAGGAGGTCAGCGTATGGAGCGAACTCCTTAGCTCGTTTCGCTGCAGCTTTCATGCCTGCTTTGTAGTGGTAGAATCCTTCTCGCGTTCGTGGGATGTCACACGACCATTGCACAGGCTTACTGGTGTATGTTCTTGCTAAGGTTCTTCGCTTGGTCAGAGATAAGTTCGGATCCTGTCTCACCTTTTTCAGGTACTCGGATGGATCTGTATCCTCGGTCTTCAATTGCGCCAGTACCGCCTCATCGAAGGTCACAAGTTTGTGGTCTTTTACCCACTTAGCCTCAAATTTGTCAATCTCTGGGCCGGGCGTGCCGTTCATCTCCATACTCTGCAGGACTTCTGCAAGAGGCTCGGTATTCTCAGTGACTCCCAGGATGTATTCGTGGTCGCGTACGTCAATGGCACTACTGATGAGCTTTCCGCTTTCTGAGTCAGTCCGAGCAATGACCAAGTTCTCACAACCCATCATATCAAATTGAAAGCGTGCAGCCACAAGGCGGTTGATGTGATCGGACATTGGGACCAGGACCTTTCCGGCTAGATGACCGCATTTCTTTCCGCCATGCAACTGATCTTCGAAGTGCACGGCAGCTGCACCATTCTCTGCGAATAACTTTGCAAGCTTGATGACAGCAGATAAACCACCGTGGCCGGTATCTCCGTCGGCGATGATGGGTCTCATGTAATCAATATACGGAGTCTGTGCTCGTTCTTCTGAGGTCATCTTACGTCGTACATCAAAATGTTTTCTGTCGTGATGCTGTTGTGCTTTGAAGAGCCGCTGGACTTGGTTGGGAACAGTGTTGTACGGATAATCACCAAAATCTGGGGCAACCTCATTCGTGGCGGTCAAAACAGCTGAGCATGCCCAACCAGAGATATACAAGACTTCTTGGTTCGGCGCTTGTTGTGTCATTTGGATAGGATCAATGGCGCCCATAGTATGGACGGGCTTTCCCTCGGCATTTCGTTCTTTTAAGATGTTGAAAAGCTTCCTTGCCATGAGCGAGCTTAAGTAGTTCTGCTGCACGGTACCCCGTTTGCTCACCACATCTTCAGCGGTGTAAGGCCGTTTAATGCCTTCATACCTTGGCGACGCCCACCACTGCTTTACTTCTTCCACTTGCTGGTCAAATAAGGCATCTTCAGCAGAGCCAGCCTTTTCTGCTTCAGGCAGTAACTGGAACGAGTCGGCTGGGAAAGCTTGCGACAGTGGTTGCTCTACTGGGGCAAGCTGGCTCGACATTCGTATCGATTGTCTGAACAGTGGAGTTGTTGTTGTTGTTCTAAGCACTCGTGTCTGTCGGCCCAGCTTGGACACTGATTGTGGTATTCTGCGCAACATATTGTAGTTTTCTGATAGTTTCAAGTCTGGAGTGGCTCAAGCCGCAGCTCTATAGAGATAGTATGCCGTCGTGGAACACTCCGAGCACTAATCTCTCACGGAAGTGAATATGTCGTCTGCTTGTAAGGATGAGTGCCAAGTGGAATGGAAGAGCAAAGCACATCGGATGCAACCGATAACGACGGCAAAACCTCGATTGGCCGGTGGTTGTGCCTGCCGCCCGCGGGGAACCTCGGTGCATTCGTGTGGGTTTGTGCCTGCAACTTTTGGCCGTTGCTTCAGTTGAGCCGCTTCTTCTGCACTGCTCTCCGTAAGCTCATAGCTGATGGTCCACAGCCTTCGGGTCCCCAGAAGCTCCCTCGGTTCGGGTGCAATATATCCGAAGCTCTCACAATTTTTGTTTTGACCACGAAAGCTGCATTCCTGTCGACACCTCTTCTTACACAAGCACTGATCGTCACAGCAATAATGTCAACATCGAGGGCAGGAGCACATGCTCTTAGAGCATTCCGACAATCCACAAGCCGGTCGCAACCATGCCTCCGACGAACATATGCTTCTGCTGAGCCAGACCTAAAGACCACCCTGAAGGAGGCTATCCCAGCTAAGCGGGAGCTATTGAAGGAGGTCAAGAGCCATGCAGACAAGAAAATCGGCGACACCACGATCGGCATGGTCATTGGTGGCATGCGAACCATGAAATCCATGGTTTGGGAAGGTAGTGTTCTGGATGCCAACGAGGGTATCCGCTTCCACGGCAAGACCATTGCAGACTGTCAGCAGGAGCTTCCTAAAGGCATAACTGGCACAGAAATGCTCCCGGAAGCCATGTTCTGGCTCCTCCTCACGGGACAGGTCCCGTCGACACAGCAAGTACGAGCCCTGACCAAAGAACTAAATGAGAAGTCCGAGCTCCCAGACCATGTCAAGACCATGCTCAAGGGATTTGACAAGAACGTCCACCCCATGACCCAGCTCGCCTGCGCTGTCGCAGCTCTAAACACCGAATCTTCTTTCGCGAAAAAGTACGCAGAAGGCCTGAACAAAGCCGAGTACTGGGAACCCACCTTCGATGATAGCATCTCCCTCCTCGCTAAGCTCCCTCGTGTAGCCGCCGCCATCTTCGACAAGGCCTGCCTCGACATGCCTCTCGACATGGAGCAAGATTGGGCCTACAACTTCGCCAAGCTGCTAGGCAAGCCCGGCAAAGAAAACGAAGGCTTCCAAGATCTCCTCCGTCTCTACCTTGCCCTCCACGGTGATCACGAAGGCGGCAACGTCTCAGCCCACGCAACCCACCTAGTCGGCTCCGCACTCTCCGACCCCTTCCTCTCATACTCTGCCGGTCTCCTCGGTCTAGCGGGTCCACTCCACGGTCTCGCAGCCCAGGAAGTCCTAAGATGGATCCTGAAGATGCAATCCGTCATCGGCGAGAACTTCTCCGACCAGGACGTCAAGGACTACCTCTGGTCAACACTGAAATCAGGCCAAGTCGTCCCCGGCTACGGCCACGGTGTGCTACGCAAGCCAGATCCACGATTCAAGGCCCTGATCGACTTCGGCGATGCAAGAGAAGATATTGCCAACAACCCAGTCTATCGACTAGTCAAGAAGAACAGCGAGATCGCACCAGGCGTGTTGACCGAGCACGGTAAGACTAAGAACCCCCATCCCAACGTCGACAGTGCATCCGGCGTGCTCTTCCACCACTACGGCTTCCAGGATCCATTGTACTACACCGTGACTTTCGGTGTCAGTCGTGGTCTTGGTCCATTGGCACAGCTCATCTGGGATCGAGCTTTGGGTATGCCAATTGAGAGACCTAAGAGCATGGATCTCCAGGGTTTGTTGAAGTTGGTCAAGTAAAATAGAGTGGAAGAATCGTATGAGGTTCCATGTCAAGGCGTTTCCAATAGAAAGGGTAGGCGAACTAAAAGAAAGATCAAAATCATATTCATGCTCTATATAACCATGTCTATATAACCCCACTGCTGAGCGTAGACGTACGACCTGTTGATCCTGAGAACGTTTCTCGCCAGGACATATTATTCTACAACTGTGCGTGCTCTCACAACATCGTAGGTGTTGTTGTTGCGATCCACGAAATTAATGTTATGTGGTTCTATAGCACTGTGAACCGCGCAAACCACAAATTTATTCATATTGTGTACCCACCACCTTGGTACAGATCTCAATTTCCACACAGATAATACCACACCACATCACATCATGCCAGGCAGCAAGCCAAACAAACCACTACTACTGTACTACTGTACTACAAGCAAACTTGATATTTAAGTAATAAATTTCTTTACATTGCCTCATCCAACTATGCACCTTTGACATTGGAGAATCGTGCCTGGATGCACAATAACTCGTCAACCTACGTACAGTACAGTAACTATGCTGTATCGAGTTAATATAAATAGATGTACAAGAAGGGAATGCGGTATCTTCGTGCATCAATTTATCCGTCTTGGACACGCCTGCCTGCCTGCTTATGCGTGCTGCACTGCCAGAGTCCGTATGAAATCCTCAAAATGATGCGTACAGTACATGCTGGAACGTGAAATGGTGTTCGTTGATCGTGAATGGGGAAAAGGGAGAAGACGACAGGGGAACCAGGTGCAGCTTTTGCTGCTGCTTATGTCAGTCGAAAATAGGTTCAAAATAACATGGCGCTCTCTCTTTTCCTCTGTTTCGCTGTCGCAGCATTGTTGGGTATTACGATCCTGTTTAGACTCCCGTACATCTCTTCTTCTGTGGTCTCTGTCTCATCATCCTGCTGTTCTTGAGTTGGTGGTGCAATGGCTTGTGTCCTGGGTGTTTCTTGTGGCATGGTCACGTACTGTCCTGTCTCGTAACTCGGATGCAGGGGTGTGAATCCAAACTCGCCGGATCCTGAAGTCTGGTGACTGAACGTGGTGGCGGATCCGGATATTGCACTGGTTGTACTGTCTTCGGAGAAGCTTGTTTGGTGGTATGCTGGAGTGGGTATGTCGGAGAACATCTGGTGTCGTGGTGAGCGGATGTCTTCGGGCGAGAGATTTGCGGGGATTCGTAGTTCTGTTTGTTGGATCTGTTGTGGCTGGATGGGTAGACGTTGTGATGATGGTTTGGTTTCGAAAATGGCCTGAAACTCGCTCAAGAAGAGATTGAAAACAGGCGTTGGGATATTGATGGTTGGGGAAAAGACAATACCCATGTTGCGGATGGACATTTTGTTCTTGCTCGAGTTTTCAGTGACTTCAAGGAGATACTCGGACATGGCGCGCAAGAGCGAGAAGTTGACTAATGGTAGTCTATGAACAAGAATGTTAAATGCTGTGATTTTCTCTTCGGAAGATTCTAGCTCCAGAACCTTCAAGAACTCGATATGTAGGTCTCGCGTTAGAAGTGGCGAGGGTAGTTCTCGTAAATATGTCTTAAAGAGAGATGCTACAGCATGTATATCGTAGTATTCATTTTCGTCCACAAGATCGATGTCACCTTCGGTATTGAAACGCTCTTTTAACGTCTTAACGACGACGTTCGAGCCACTTAAACGGAAAAGACCTTCTTCATTGAGTGCTTTGCAATGGCGTAAGTATTCGATGCTTCGATAAACCACAGCTGGCAGTCGAACATCAACGTTGAACGGTGAACAGTATTCAACTGCATCAGCAAGCGGTAGCCCGAAGACAGCTCGAACGTATCCGTTGTGTCTTAGGACTCTTCCTTTAGTCGATGCTTCTTGCTGCTTGCTACTCTGATAGAGTTGTTCCTGTGAACCTTTCTTGAAATGGAAAATGTTGCCCATCTTGGAGCTCTTGTCTTTTGACGGCTGGTGCATCAAGCTTCTGTTGCCCCATTGCGCGCTGTCTTGGATCGGGGCTCCATTCATCGGACTCGAGATGTTGGCATTGCGTGAAAGTGGTTCAGTAGAAGCAGAATCTGTCGTCGAGGTAGCACTGGTAGGGGAAGGACTATCGCTGTGGTTATCATCTACGCGGAACACTCTGTCTTTGACACTAGACTGAGATTTGAGCTCGGGTGCTTGCTTCGTCGAAGATGAGCTGCTCGCCCCAAGCCGAGGGCTTTCCAGCTCTTTTGAGTCCTCCACTTTCACAAAATGCAGTAAGGCAGTCACCCATTGGTCACGGTCATCGTCACTCTCAGCGCAAAGCACATGCCTGACATAGCTGGTCGAGTCTTTCTTCTTCGGTTCCTGTATGAGGAAGGCATGCCTGTACTCATCGTCGGGGTCACTGATAGCAGCATCTTCTGGTTTCTGAGTCCCAATCTTCGCCTGCACAAGCTTGATTGTGCCAAGATGCGGTCCACCAGGAGTTTCGAAGTATCGGAGATCTGGACTGTCAAGCACAAAGTACCTGGACTTCCATCCCCCGAAATTCTTCCCTCGCTTTGTAAGAAAACCCGTTTTGACCACTTTGCCACTCAGACTAGTGGCTTGCGGCATAGATCCTGGATTGACCCCAGCGTGCTTCGGTGGCTCAACTGCAGGGTCCAGGACATCTGTAGACAGGAAGCGGCAGATAACGAGGGCTGATGGCTCGTCGATCTCCATGTCCAATAGCTCCTCAAAATAGTTGTCAACTGCTTCTCTGCGTGCATCTATCGTTGCAGGGCTATGTCCATTGAACAGCTTCCTGTCAGGTAACCTTGGCAAGTGGTTGCAGCGTGGCCGTAATTGCTGCTCCAACTGGGGCAGTGTTGCAGGTATCTTTTCTATACGCCACAACTCACTACGACTAGCCCTAGCAAACACAGACAGGCTGAATACAGTTGAATCTTCCTGTACTCTCAGCCCAAGCATACTATTCCTTGACGGACGTAACCGAGAAGACGCGACTTTTACCTGTATAGATGGCAGAGCATTTGGTGGCAGAAGGAGGTTAGGATGGTTCGAGCTGATCAACCCTTGAAACACGGAAGGTATCTCGTTCGATTCTGAGGGCTGATGGACATGTAAACGATCATGTTGTTGTTGTTGAGATTGAATGGCTGCATGTCTTGCTAGCATGTTTTGACGTTGAATGACGGCAGGATCAGTGAATGGACTTGAGCTCATTACCGGTGCAGGAATTGGCTGTTTTGGAGCACGCGGCGAAAGTGGTGTGGCAAGGGCGCGTGGTGACATTGGAAGAGATCCGAACGCAGCGTGGTTCTGACCTATAGGTCGCGGCGTCGCAGGCAGGCCAGGACTTCGAAGAGGCACTGAAACCAATCTTTCATTCAGTGACCCACCATGCGTTGGATTGACAGCACTGCCTGGCGCAAGACCTTGTGGTGGTCGTGGACTGGCGGGTAGAGGCGTCAGAACCGCAGGTGTGAGATCTGGTTTCTTCTCTTCCACATTTTCCTTAACCTCCGGCAAAGGTGCTGGTGTCTTCTTTGACTTGCTCCTGGCTTCCTGCTCTTTCTTCAAACTCAATTCACGATCCTGGTCATCCTCTTCTCGAGTTTTGCGCCTGCCTCGAGGCTCGTCGTTAATCTCACGGTTCACATCGTCATCCACGGGTGGTTTGTGGTCAGTCGAGTTCACTGTACTTCGCTGAAGTTGTTCGTTGTTGTTGCTTTGTAGCAAGTTCAAGGGCTTGGGCGTCGCCTTTCGTGAGTGTTGGAAACCTTTGACCGGCTTTTCGTTGAGTGGAGTGGCCTCAGTCAGTGCGAACGTTGGGTGGGTCAAACCAGTAGTCAGAGCTTGTAAACGAGGGCGAGGCGCCGCGTCCAGAGCTGCGGCGGGCATCGTTTCCTCCATCACGATCGCAGGACCAGGAGCGTCAACCGGCGAACCGATGTCTCTTGATATTGATTCTGGAGGTAGATGCTGATCTGAGCTTTCCGGGTGTGGTATCTCCGGCGGCTTTACAGCGCTGTCAGTCTCAGATTGAGACATGTCTCGCGGCTGGGATTGCCATTCCTCCAACTTCCTTCTATAATTGTCTCGATCTTTTGTTGCTCTCTCAAGATCTTTGTTAAGACCCAGCAGTAATGCTCTCTGTTTCTCAACCAACTTCCACAATTGGCTATTTTGGTTGGTTGCATGATTCTTCTCTCTG
Organism: Neophaeococcomyces aloes; assembly: GCA_022813445.1. Lineage (NCBI taxonomy): Eukaryota > Fungi > Ascomycota > Eurotiomycetes > Chaetothyriales > Neophaeococcomyces > Neophaeococcomyces aloes. The sequence goes on along the minus strand of JAKLMK010000049.1, from coordinate 1,450 downwards.
AGCAAATGTGTTATAAGATTCTCGGCCGATCCTGCGGTCGATATCAAACCCTGGATACTCGACGGACTCGGGTTTCGTGCATCAGTCTGTCCCCTTTGTTGTACTGAGTTTGCAGAGACGGATGAGATGGCTGAATCTATCGAGGACTTTCGCGGCATGTTTTGACGCACAGATTTGGGACTAGAGCCAGGACCGTGTCCTGAACTAACGAAGCTGCTCTCACTGGCGGTTGACACCGCGCCCGACTCTGACGATCGAGCCCTGTCGTTGTTCAAATCTTCATCTGTATAACCTTTCTCTTTATTGGGATCCCTCCCATCACTCGCTTTCTGCAACGTAATCTGGTTATTGGTGTCGTCGTACACTGTGCGCCCAGCTGCTCGTTGCGGTGCGTCTGTGTCTGTGGAGATCCCTGTCTCCAAAACTACTGGTAGAGACCTTGAGTCTGTCCCATTAGTACTCAATGATGGCTTGGTTCCGGACGTCAAATAATCTCTAGGGATGAGTCTGTTGGAAAGGATTGGAACTGACTGTGCAGTCCTGGACTGTCCAGATAAGCCGGAAATGATATTCGAAGGCGAAACGTAGGGAGTGTGCCAGGAAGGACGAATTGAAGGAGTGAAGCTGTCCTTGGAGATCGGATGCGACATGGTGTATGTTTGGTCGAATATTGCTGGTTATCACAATGTATCTCAAAGGCAGTTCAGATGCTGAGACTTTCAGCCAGTCACATCACTCATACACAGACCAGCTGTGCTACACAGTGAGAGGCCATTGGCATTGCGCCAGTGGAAAGCGACAAAGTGGTGGTAGGAAAACAGGGACAGAAGATGGCCTGGATTGTCAGTCCAACAGCCGAGTTAGAATAAGCGCCGATAGAAAGTGTAGATAGTGCTGCATTGGTGTTTGTGGGGTACCGAGAGAGTGATGATCTACCCTGTCAGAAGCGGCCTGTGCGGGCGTCGAAAAGCAAAAAGAAAAGCCCGTCAAGGTTAAAATCCAATTCTGGGATCCTTTGCTGAAATGCATTCCACTTCTTCAGTCGATACCTAACATGACTGCCCACTATGCAGGTTCGACTGGGGACGACCATGCCCTCTCAAAGAGACATATCCGTGAGCTGTTAGTGGTGTATCCGGATTTGAAACTACTGGCAGCCATCCTTCATTATCTTTATGGGCTAAGCGAAAGTGGACGAGTTGCTTGATGACTCGGAGCCACGAGGTTCCAACCTCATTGGCTCCGAACCCAAGATTTATGGAGCTCGCATGTATCCGTGCCTGCATCGTTTCCAGTACTTGCTGTCAATCCTGGTTTAACGTTTACCCTTGCACAAATTCTCCGGCCAGTGCTCAGTATGTATCGGCAAGAACGACAAAGTAAAGTGTGCACTGACTATTGCCTGTTGTGTGCATGAGCTTCTTGGGACCCCAAGCGGCCACCGTACTGC